>LPNX010829041.1:1085712-1157156 GCA_001517045.1 Pseudotsuga menziesii
CAAATATGTATGTAGATTTAGGGTTTTGTCTTTTGATGCACTGCATATCATTATTTTTGAAAAAATAAAAATAAATTGTTCTTTTGTGGCTTTCAAGTTTCTATTTGAAAAAGAGAGAGAATAGTTTTTGCTTTTTGTATTTCATTTCTCTTTGCTTAGTCAATTTGTTTCAACTTTGAGTCAAAACACCACATAAGTTTCATGTCATTTACCCTATGACTAAATAAAATCCTTTTAAAATGAACGATATAATTTAAAA
Organism: Pseudotsuga menziesii; assembly: GCA_001517045.1. Lineage (NCBI taxonomy): Eukaryota > Viridiplantae > Streptophyta > Pinopsida > Pinales > Pinaceae > Pseudotsuga > Pseudotsuga menziesii. The sequence goes on from LPNX010829041.1 coordinate 1,085,972, forward strand.
ATTATTAGTAATTTTTATTTTATAGGCTCCTACACCAACTATATTAGGCTAGACTTGTGGGATAGGGAGATTAAACTCCCCACAAGTGTTTAAATTCATACGTAGTTGTCGAATCAATAGGAAACCTTTTCTATGTTGATTGTATCTGGGAAACTCCTCTCAAATTGGAGTTAAGCACGAGGCTGCGTGGAGACTTGGATTGAGGAGATAACCCTTCGATTCTTTGTCAAAGCATAGACCAAGGTTTTTGCGCATCTGGGGATTCTGTCTTAGATAGGGTTTTGGGATTTGATGCCCTACCCATGCATACGAACTAGGCTTGCGACTGTCCCCCCAGAATGTCAATATAGTTGAGGCATCCAGTAGTCTCTTTGACATCTAGGGTTCATACATAGGTACACCGAAAGGCTATTTCTGGTTGACCTTGGACGGGATTGGAAGGTAACCCTGATAGAAGGTGTGGGAGGGTGGTTGGGTGATTCCTCCACTTGTGACCAAGAACATCTACAAGGATTCCAAGGAACTGTCTATCAACTTTCTTTTGGAAATCATATCTTATACATGTTTGTTTGTGTGGCTTTAGGAATTTTTTAGTGAGTTCTGTGGTTTGTCTGTACTTAGTTTGCTTTCAGGTGTGTTCTTTGTAATTTTGGTTTCCTGTCAACCTCAGACTTTGTCTTATTGTTTGAAACTATGGATAACACCCCTTTGAACAACAACAAAGAGATCCCCATGTTGGGGACTCCTTGTACTATTTCTCTCACGGGGAATGTTGGTGTTCCCTTGATGGCCACCCTAAATCTAACCGGATTCACCCTAGGGATACCGGTGTGGTTTTTTTCCACTCCAACTATCCTGAATGATCCTAATGCTTCTCAAGTAAGCTCCTTATATCAAGGGCATAAAAACACTACTTCCCCTTCACATGTATTTGATTCTCCTACTCCTTCTACCTCATGCAATGAAAGTACTAATACTAGTAACTGGCAGTTTAAAAGGATTAAAATAAGGAGGAATAGGAAGAAGGCACATAATCAAAGGGGCACCCATTCAACCTCTGTAATTCAAGTTGAACCTCACCACCCAACCTTTTTTGTTCATGCTAGGGGCACCTATCAAACCTCTACAGGTCATGTTGGATCTAAGCACTCAACCTCTACAAGTCAATTTGATATTCACCATCCAACCTTTCTTCATCATGCTGGTGGGATCCTTCCAACCTTTCTAGTTCACGTTGGATCTAGTATCTTAGCATCTGCAGTTCATGTTGAGGGGACCCATTCAACCTCTGTTTTTCAAGTTGAACCTCCCCATCCAACCTCTGTAAGTCATGTTGGATCCATCCACCCAACCTTTGGAGTTCATGCTGGGGGAACACACTCTTCTACTGCAAATCATGTTGATCCTAACCATTAAGCCTATGTTGTTGATGCTAGCGGTACCCATCCAACCTCTTCACTTCATGTTGGACCCAGTCTCTCAGCCTCTGTAGTTCATGCTGGGGGTAGTCTCTCATCCTCTGTGGTTCATGCTGAAGACAATCTATCAGCCACTGCAAGTTATGTTGATACCGTTGAAAAGATTACGCATTCATAACACAAGCTTAAGTTTCCTTGTAAGATTTGTGAGGGAGACCACCTTACTTATAAATTACCTTCCATTGCGAAGGTGTGAAGATTTTGGTTTCATGTTCATCCCATTTTTGAACATCTTGAATATTTTCAACAACCAACCTCTCTTATTCAGGTTGGACCCAGTCACCCAGGCTCTGGTGGTCATGCTGGGGGAAACATATCAGCCTCTGTAGCTCATGCTGAGAGCAAACAGTCAGCCACTTCTAGTCATGTTGACACCGTTGATTAAAATGGTCCTTTGAAGTGAAAAATTAAGTTCCCTTGTAAGTTATGTGAGAGAGATCATCTTACTCACCAGTGCCCTGCTATCGCAAAGGTGCGAAGAGTGTGGTCCGAGACTCAAGAATTTTCTTCTCCTAAACAACCTATAGTTTCTCAACAACCTACTCAACCTTTGGTTGATCAAGTGTTCAAACCAATCTTAACTTTGGTCGATCCCACTCTTCTTTCAGAGAGTGATCCTGATGTGATCAAACAAATTCCATATTTGGTCAATCCACTCTCCCTTCAGAGAGTGAATTTCACGAAGTGGTTGAATCGATTCCATTGTTTATAAATCCCACTCTTACTTTAGAGAGTGAAGTGTTTGCTAGTCACATTTTCTTCGCTACCAGTTCAAAAATTACTGAACAAGGGGGCACTGAAATCACTTCGGATCAACCCCCACCAAGATATCGGATTGCTTCCTTTAATTGGGATAGCCTAGTTCAACCGCACCTTCCTTTTGATGCACCGTTCCAGATAAAGGTCAAAGTTGAACCATACATGATTGCTCGTTGTATTTTTTATGAAGGAGCCTCAGTTAGTATATTTTATTCTCGTGCTTGGAGAGGCATGGGATCTCCAAGCCTTGTGTTGAAATCTAGTCAGTTAATGGCATTTGACAGAAGAACTTGTATATCCTTGGGAATTCTTGCTCAAACACCTGTTACTTTGGGTGGGAAGACTATCTTAGTTGACTTCATGGTGATAGAAGACCCCTTGAACTTCAATATGCTCCTTGGACATGATTATGTCTGTTCCATGCAAGCTGTGGTGTCAACATTATTTCGTGTGATGTACTTTAATCATGGCGAAGAAATTGTCACTATCAATCAGTTGGATTTTCTTGATTCGTCTCCTGACCCAACTAGAGACCATGTTTTTCCTTTATTGATTACCAATGTTTCTATAGACACTACCCCGCCATGGGTGCACTATGTGACCTCATGTCCTTTGCGTTCAATTGATATTGAGAAGTAGCCTCTATTTTCATGCTTACCTTCTCGGGAATTGGTCCCAGCAGTTGACTAGGTGAGTCATCCTATATAGACTGTAGAGCCTTCTCTCCAATTTGTCGATCCATTTGAAAGTTTAGACATGTGTCCTATCTTGGATGATCTCCTTTCTTCGGATGAAGTATTCCTAGAGTCTTTGATACAGTATGACCTTCTTTTGGATGTTGGTTTAGTTGTGACTAAGTCTAACCCTGGTTTTCCTAGTAAGCCTGACTCTTCCTATGAACAACAAGTCAGTGATCCTGATGAGTTTGATTTTTCTTATGATTTTTTCAACTCCTATGATACTGAGCTTGTTCTTGCAAACTCTATCCCCCTTGTTTATTTTTTCTCTCCTTCTGAGGTTGATATTACTAATTATAAATCCTTGAGCCTTGGTTCTATAGAATCTTCTTTGGTCGATTCTACCTTGACTTTCCCTTGTGTAGAATATAGCAAAGTAACATGTGTTTCTCCCAAAGTGACCTGCATCGAATATTTTCTTCTAAATATGATCCCGATGCTGTTGTTTCTTAGCGATAGGATTCTCAGTTGGATTTACAACTATTTATTGGCCTTGTCTTATTTTTTAAGATGTAGCTACATGTGCATGTTCCCTGCTCCCACTTATGAGCCTGATGCCGGATTCCATGCTTTTATTTCATTGTATAAGCCTTCATCTTCTTTCTCATTGTCTCTAAGCCTTATATCAATTTTCCTTTGCAACTTTATGCCCTTTACCTTGAGGAGACATTCCCCGAGTGTCTTTATCCTGCTCATGTTCCTTGCATTATGCATAGGTTTGTTCCTCGCGCTTGGAACTAGTTTTTCTTTCCTGTGACACTCGTCTCCTCACATTTAGAGCATTCTTTCTACTCTCCTTCGAGCTCGTTAAAAATAGTAAGGAGGCTGGGAGTTGACTTTTTTGGACTCGTTAAAACTTCACGGGAAAGATATTGAGTTTCTTTAGGCCCAGGTGTGACTCCTCAAAATATACTTGACTGCCGAGTAATATTTTCCGTTTAGGCTTATTAAGAATATGTGAATGGGCATCCACATTGGGGGTAGGTTATCACTTTCTCGAACCATGTGGAATAATATGAGAAAGGAACCCTCTTTTTTATTCGGAATTAAGAAGAGTATTCTCAGGCATAGGTTTATCGATTTTCCGGACTTGAGGGACTAAACTTTACAAAAAAGGAGCGCTCGATATGAATGTAGTTTTCTCTTTTTTATGCTCTGGACCTAAACATGAAAAATGTTCTGAGTGTACTTTATTTCTTTATCATGCTCGTTAAACCCTAAAGAACAAAGCATCGAGTTTACTATTGTAAGCCCCATTTCTCATAATCAAATGGATCTTTCCGAGTGATATTTCCTTCCTTCACACTCGTTAAACTCAGGCTATAAGCTGCTTTTGAAGGAGCATTGTGTAGGTGGTAATTTAACCTTTTTCGGACCTTCTTGACTAAATACGAAAAAGGTGCGCCTTACTTCTTCAGAAGCTAAGAGAGTTCTTCTTTGGATTTTTTAATACTTTTTCGGCCTTAGGAGACTAAATTGGATGAAAGAGCACCCCCCTGGAGTCTTCTTCAGAGTTTTCAAAATGTCAAAATATGAAAACACCAATGAGCATGCCTAGTTCGGGCTTGTAAAATCCATGAATCAGTGTTTTATCAAGCATTCTTCTGTCTCTTCTTTGAACTTTCCAAAAATGAATAAGGTCCCAAGTTTGCTTTCTTGGACTCGTTAAACCTTTACAATAAAGAGGGGAAGGGAAGTTCATTCACATGTTTTTTACATCATGTCAGCAAGTCTTTTTTCCTTGAACAAAGCACTAGTTTTTTGTTTATCAATAGTTGGGTCCTAGTATTTTGACCTTATCCCGATTTAGAGTTTCTTACTCCTCCAGTTGGTTTCTTTTCCAATGATATGGGGAATCTGTCAATGTGTCCTGCATTGTAGATTTGTGTCATTGGTTCTTTTATGTCAAAATATGCCTAAGTCACTTTTGTGTCATGCTCACTGTTCAAGGATTAAACCTTTGTTGGCCATTCTACAGTTGCCTTAACCTTTTGTGTCGGCCATTCCCTGGTATCAGTTCATTACATCATGTCTTTGGTAGTCGTTGTTGTGAAATTCAGTACCAATTATAGATCCAATTAGTGTTTGACTTACCTCATTTTGGATGATGAAGGATGCCTTAATGCCTTCCTTCCAACGGATCTCTTCCTATCGACTACAACACATCTTGCTCTAGGAATGAGGTTTAGAGTTTTATGACAATACCTTGGAGATTGCAGTCATCGGTGGCAATTTCCCTCGCTATTGGGTAGTGGGAATACCTTACTGTATCCTACTTGATGGATTCTTCAAGTGTTCGACCTCAATTCCTTGTATTCACACTTGTTAGAATGTACTAGGTAGCTTGGGGACCATTTTCATTAATGGTGGTTTCCCTCGCATTTTTTAATGGTTCTTATCATTGATCGGTAATCAAACGGTTTCCTCCATGTTCGACTTCAATTCCTTTATTCGCATGGTTAGGATTCGTACCTTTTGGGCGGTTTGGATTGAAGACCTTGGGTCGAACGTAGCATCATCATCTTTTGTTATTTCTCAAGCTACGCAAGACCTTGTTATACTTCATATGACATTTTGCTGAGACATAGATCCACCTTGTATTCTTGTGGCTATGATCGATTGTTGAGCATGGATCCACCTTGTTCATTTGTGGCCATGACTCCTTTAGATTTGATATGGCGCCTTTTTTCATATCGAGCGACCATGATAGTTCCATTAGTTATACATATGTTGGATCCTCCTGTATCTTTATCGTGATGTTTTGTATATGGAATTTTATGTCCCAGAGATTAGTTTTTTCTGACATTTATCTCTCTTTCAGGTCCCTTTGTTCGAGCCTTTTGATCTTGGATTCTTTGCTCTCTCCATACTCAACTGTTTTCTTTGTAATGTATTTTAGCTATCATATTCCCCTATAAACTCATACATTAGGGGGCATCTGTTATAGCTCAAAATGACACATCTCTGCCTGTGACCACTTTCCCATGTTTCCGTTGCATGTTGACACTTCCATGATGACACTTCATGAAAGTCACTGAAAAAACACCTAACTTGGAGGATCCATATGTTCAGTTTTGTAACTCTGTTTGATCTCATATTTGCACCGTTGGAAAGGTATCTGAGTTAGATAAAACTATATACCAGACACCAATGTCTGAAAATTCCTATAAGTACCCTAAAAATGAGAGTTTTTGATGTATATGCGAGTTTCCTTAAGGAAACCCGCGTATGGTACGCGACTTGCTATATATAATACTCGCGTATGCTCTTTGTTATAGCCTCTTTTTGTTTTTTATTTTTGAACCATATGCTTGTATTAAAACATCATTTTTCTTATTGCTTTAAATTTTTGAGCTTGGTTTCTTTTAAAGTATTTTGATATTAGGCTTATGTTTATAGTTGATTTAATAGGTTTTCTTTTTAATTTTGGCTTTACTTAGTAAATTTCAAGGTTTTTATGGGATTATAGGATGTATATATATCTGAAAGGTTCTAAATAAATATCATAGGGTATTATTAAAGTTTATTTACCAAAATTTAACACATTGTTTTGAGTTTTGATTAAAAAAATCATTAAACATATATTCTTGTAGCGCAAAGACAAAAAATATGAACAAGGGTGCTACAAGAAAATTGTGCCTTTTGAAAAAGTCATCATTTTGGTTCGTGATTTCCAAAATTTGTGCATGAGAGGAGTTTTTCGCACCTGTCAAGGATCTTGACATGTGTTTGGGCCATAATAATCATTGTGACAAGTGTTTTGAGATGAGAAAAAAAAATCATTTGGGTGAGTTGCAACTGTCCGAAAGTTGGAGGATGCAGATTCTTTAAACAACAATGATCGTGCATGATGAGGATAATTCGTTATCAATTACGCAATTATTGAATGTATGAAAAATCACAGAAACCGTATTGAGACCTGGTAGTTTGTGGTTGAAGAATGAAGATAGTTAGTTGTTTAGGGTTTGTAGGATAATTGATTGGCGCGATCGTGGCAGTTGAAGATAGAATTATGAAAGTTATTGGACACATTGGAGACAAGAAAGCAAAGTTTTAGCAACTGAATTCATTATTAAGAAATTTATGAAACAATTTGCTGACATGCTCCATGAGTTCGGGCACACTTTGATAGAGGATTAGTTATTGGTGTTAATTAAGAAATGCAAGTTTATGAACCAGATTTTTGGTCAATTGTTAGTCTATTCTGTCAGTGGGTCCAAATACTTATTAGTTTTTGAAGGAAAATTCATATCAAGGATTTTAATTTTCTCATCTTATGGTTGACTGTTAAAATAACAAACTTTCAAATAGTTTTAACTATTTGCTGAATAAAAAACAATTAAGTTTTATCACCTAGAATGAAGAGAAGTGGCAAAACAAATAGCGCTGAGCCTTCAGACATGTCTTGGGATCAAACTTTCCCTGACTATGTAAGGTTATTTTCAGAAGAAATTTGGTTGAATTATTTTGAGAAAATTTATGGTCATCATACAGAGGTTTCATACAAATTTTCTCAGGGATTAGAAAAAGACATAGTCACATTTGATACCCTAAAAATTGAGCTCACTAGAGAGTTAATAGCAGAGGCTATAGGCATTGCTGATGAAGGTGAGTATTGGTTCAAGAAGGTGCCTTTTGTTTTTAATTCATAGAATTACTTGCTGCCAAATGTTGTTGTAGATTGGGGTAAAGGGGTAAATATACAGAAGTTCAAACCAGAGTGGAGAGAGCCAATCAAGATCATGCAAAGCTATGTAACTTGTGAAGGAAGATATTCCTTTGTGTTTAAATATTATTTCAGGTTTCTACAGCATTTAAATCATGAATCAAAGATGAATATCCCTTTCTTTTTCCTTAAAATTTTGTAGAAGATGTCTAATAGAGTAAGGGAGCATTAGGATCATACTAAGCAGTCCATATTTCATCATGGTCTGATAAAATTAATCATTAGGAATGTGCTCCAAAAGAAAGGAAATACCTGGGATTATTTTTTATTCTGGTCTTTCAAAGTGAGAAAGAGGACCAATCAAAGAACAAACAGGTGAACAAAGCACAAAACTTAGTCAAAAAAATGAAGAAAGAGGTCATAGTCGAAGTAGAAGAAGATAGTGTACAAGAAAGGTCTGTGACACAAAGGGTTGAAAAGATTGAAAGTGAACAACAAAATAAAGTTGATGAAGATTAATCATCAAAAGTTCAAAAGCAGGATTTAAATCATGTAGAAAATACCCCGAATGAAGATGTAAATCAAGGAGTAGATGAAGGCCTGTTAGAACAAGAAAAAGTCCATACAGGAGTACATTCAGAAAGAAAGGAAATCCCACTGATTGATAAAGCTAGGGTTGAAAATGCACAAAGTACATAAGAGCAGTTTGAAGAAAAGTTGGTTTCATAAGGTGTCAAACTAAAGGTGGTTTAGCTTGCATCCATTAAGCACCAAGGAAAAACCTTGATCATGTTGGGAGAGATAGGAGTAGGCTAGAGACCCAAAACCAGACCTAAGAATAAATTGAGATTGAAAAGGAAAAAGATTTTAAACCCTAAGTTAGCTCAGGAGAAAATCACAGTAATAGAAGACTCTTCTTCCCAAGAAGAGTTAGCAGAGGATGAAAGCTTGGGTGATAGAGAGGTTAAAGGTAAGAAATAGGTTCCTTTGAAGGATAATTCAGCCTCAACAGAGATTAAAATCTCAGAGTTGTTAAAAGATGTTTGAAGAAAAGAAAATTTTAGCCATCAACAAGATGATTTGATGAAATAGCAGTTAGTGATGACAAGTTTATGTGCAGATGAGGAAATGATTGCAGAGCCATCTACTCGGTGTAGTTTTGAAGGTAATGAATCTCTAGGGGTTCTTGTAACCATAACAGAGAAATAACAAGAGGATGAGGAGGATATCTTTAAGAGATTGAAAATTCCTTGGATGACAGAAGGACTGTCTTCATCTTCAAAAGGAAAATGTATTGATTATGAGAATGAGAACCTACAAAGAAGCATCAAACAATATAAGTATCAGATAGAATTCCTGCATGAAACGAATGAAGGATTAGCAGTAGCCAACAAAAGAGTAAGAGAGAATCTAGAAGAAATTAATAGCCATTACCAAGAGTTAATTGCAATCTCCAAGGAAGCATTGAAGAGGAAAAGGCAGACACAAAGTTTGTGTGCATATATGAAGTAGACCGTTTAAGAAATAACTCAACAAAATTAGGAATTATAAAAAAGAGTCGAAGACCTAGAAGCTGAGCTGCAGAGAACTAGGAGGAAGACTAAAGCTTTGGAGGGGATAGCCCTTTTGGCAGAGGCTGCTAAATATTTGTAAAAGGATTTAAGTGATAGGTGTTGTTAGTTAATATTTGTAAAGAAATTAGTTTATTTTGAACAACTTTACTTTGTTAAGTGATTTGATAGCCTGACCTAGAAGGTAGTTATTTAGTTAGGTAATTATTTTTTATGTAACCAAGATAAAAGTAGGACTGTAGAATGAAAGGGGGTTCAAATTTTTGTACAAGGGGAGGATTTTAGCTACTATATACAGAGCTAAGTTCAGAAACTCTTATGCCTTTTGGATTACTAATTATGTTATATATGCAATCTATAAGGCCATTTTATCTTATATGTTGGTTTCATTTCTGATTGGTGTGATGACTCAGTTTATGAATTCATTTCTTGTTTAAGGTTATTTCTCATGAAATTCTTGTGAATAGTGGATGAAACTAAGTAATGTGATTATGTTTTTCTAGTTTATGTTTCATATATTATACATATCAGTATTATACTGTGCATGATTTAGTATTTGTCTTAGCCTTATGATTTTTACCCTCTTGTTTACAAACTGCAAAACCAAAACCCTTAAAAATGTGTTTATTTAGTTTTATTTCATGAGATTGTGTTGGCTTGTTCTTTTGTAATCTGAGAACAATTTTTGGCACTAACATATTTGGCACTCTTGTCGTGGACAAAGCTGAAGCATACTTTCCCTTGGTTATTCATCATTCAACTGGTTTTGAGAGGTGAACAAAACCAACAAATATTTAAGACTACATTTCGCCAAACAGTTCACAGTGGATACTAAGGGAGTTGGGACAAGAAGTAGACCTAGTTCACCATTGCACTTGGGTGTTTCAGTCCTAGAGAAAATTCTAAAAGAAGCTAGGAATATTAAGAAATCACAGTCATCCCCAGCTTTGTGTAACCCTGATCAAGTTGACCTCTTATCACCCTTTTCATTTGCAAAGGAGGACAAACAAAATTCATCATGGTTGAAACCTACAATCCCTGTAAGTAGTTTTCAAGTATTTATTGATCCTCAGTCTTTCAAGAAAGCAAAAGCCCTATCCTGTGGAAAAATTCCTTTGTTCCAGTTTAAGGTCAGCAAGAGCCCTTTTCAGCCAAGTTCTAGTCAGTTTAAAAATGGCATCCCAATAACAGACATTAAATATGATGGACATGATGGTGGCATCTAGGTATGCACCTTTAGTTTTGCCTCAGCCCTTAAATGCTCTTCCTGGTGGAGATTACCAAAATTACTTTCCTAGGTTTAATGGACAAGGTGAGATAATAGCTGAAGAACACTGGGATGCATTTTTAAGCTATGCAGATAATCAAAATATAGAGGCAAAGGATGTGTGGATGAGAATATTTGTTCAAAGTTTGGATGGAGAGGTTAGAAAGTGGTTTAGGGAGTTACCTAGAAATTCCATTACTTTAATAGAGGAGATTCAACATATTTTCTTGAGACAATGGGGTGACACTAAGGATCATACATATTACATCACAGAGTTTGGATCCCTAAGAAGGAAGAAAGATGAAACTATAGCTGACTTCTCCAAAAGGTTTAACAAAATGTATGGAAGAATCCCTGTAGAAATCAAACCTTCTGAAACTTTTGAAAAACTCACCTATGCTAATGCTTTTGACCTGTTACTCTACTGAATATGCAAGAAGTAGCCCTAGAGGTAGAATCTAATATTCTTGCCTCTAATAGACTGAAGGTAAACTTAGATCAACAAGTTTATGATAGAAAGGGTAAAAGGGAAGTAGCTCCAATAGTTTCAACATCACAATATGCAGATCGTAAAATTGATGAGATGGAAAAATTAGTGAAAATCCTGACAGAAAAATTAAACAAATTGGAATTAGATAAAAAATCCAATAGGCATGCTCAAGAAGGGGACATAAACCCTAATAATCCAAATCACTTTAGAAGACAATTTGCACCTCGTTTTATTCCCAGAGAAAGAAGAAATAATGACATATACTGAGAAAGGAGAGAGGTTGAAGATCAAAAAGTGCCACCCCCACTTCAAAACAATGTCATTGATGAAGGAGAAATGGAAGAGGATGAGCAGTTTGAAGAGACAAATCAAGACATGAATTATTTTGGAGAACAACTGACTGAAGGTTTTGTAACTGAGGAAGACATTTTGAATTCTGAATATTATGATACAAATGTTTTTGAGACAAAATATGATTTATACCTTGAAATAACATCTAATATATACCAGTATGAGCCTAAGAAAAACCTAAATTTTAGGTCAAGACCAAAATAGGTGGTTCAAAACCCTAAAAAGAAGGCAATTCTTCCTCCTAAACAGCAGTTTAATCCAGCATTAGAAAAAAGACAGAATTAGGATAAACCAGAGAAGGTTGTTGAAATTGAAGAAGTGAATAAGAACATGCACAATTTTAATCTTGAAAGTGAATTGTACAAAATTAAAATCCCCATGCCTTTCATTGTGTTGATAAAAAATCCTTGTTATAAAAATTCAGTTTTGAAAATGATAGGTTCAGGAAACAGTCAGGTACCCTCAGACATAGTTAATTTACAGGAAAAGAATCCCAAAATTTTTATTGGATCAGCTTTAGCAGAGAAAACTAAAAATGATGCAAGTGCATCCCCACCTTTTTATATCACATTAACCATCCATGAGAAGATGATCCATAATTGTCTTTTGGATTCAGGGGCATCTCATAATCTTATGCCAAAAGCAGTCATGGAGGCTTTGGGGTTGAGCATAACAAAACCTTATCATGACTTATATGCTTTTGATTCCAGAGCTGTCAAGTGTTTGGGAGTTATAAAGGACATCGTGGTTAACTTAACACAGCTATCGATAAAGAGTGTTATTATGGATGTAGTAGTAGCAGATATTACACCTAAATTTGGAATGCTTCTTTCTAGGTCCTGGGCTAAGAAAGTAGGGGGAACTTTACAGATGGACTTATCTTATGCTACGATTCCTGTCTTTGGAGGTGAGAATATGAGGTTGTATATAGAGTTGCAATTTGCTTATATTGTTACTGATGACAGGAATCCTACAAATCATCCATTATATGCTTTTGATAAGAATTTGGGGACTTGTATGTTACATTTCAATGAAGATAATGATGTTGCAGGTATATTACAGGTTGAAAAAGAAAAACCAATCAGATGTACTAGGGAACAAAAGGATGAACTTTGGCAGATGTATTTTGATGGATCATCTTCTAAAGAAGGTGCTAGAGTAGGAGTTGTTTTGATATCTCCTAGAGGTGAAATTGTAAGCTTGATGTATAAATTAGAATTTGTTACTACCAATAATACAACAGAGTATGAAGCTTTGTTATTAGGTTTGAGAGCTACAAAGGATATGGGTATTCAACAGATCTCTATATATGGTGACTCCAAGTTGGTTGTTTAGCAAGTAAGGAATAACTATAAAGTAAAACAAGATTTGTTGAAAGTATATAGGAACGAAGTATGGAATATGATCGATAATTTCTTTGTGGCATTCAATATTTCTTATAGTCCTATGGATCATAACCAAACTATTGATTCTATTTCCCTAGAAGCTACACATTTCAAGGTTCCTAAAACAACTCAGCTGAAATAGCCTATTGAAGTCAGATATAGACCTTATGTGCCTGATAATATAAATCAATGGAGAGATTTTGAGGATGATCTAGAAATTAAAAGGTTTTTAGACCTAACTGGTGAGTTCTCTATTTCCTTAATTGATCAAGAACAGGATGATGAAACTGAAAAATATTGAAGGTTTTGCAGAAAATGAAATTGCAGGTCATAAAATCATTGAGTTGAAAAGCAATTTTAATCCTAAGGGTTTGGTGCCTTTAGAGAGGATTTTTTCAAAGGATGATACCCCCTTAAAACCGGCAATGTAGTCTTCATAGGAGAATGTAATGGATTGAAATATTGGAACAAAGGAACATCCCAGGATAGTGAATATCTCAAAGACACTTACAACAGAGCAAAGAAATAGGTATATCAAGCTGTTAAAAGAATATTTTGATATCTTTTTTTGGTCACATGAAGATTTGAAGACCTATGATACTAGTATTATATAGCATAAATTGCCTTTGAAACCAAATATCAAACGATTCAGATAGAAACTGAGAATCAATCCTGCATTATTACCTGTAATAGAAAAGGAGGTAAAGAAATTGTTGGATGCTAAGATCGTTGTTCCTCTTTGATATTCATCATGGGTAGCAAACCTAGTTCCTGTCAAAAAAAATAACGGAGAAATCAGATTATGTGTTGATTTATGAAATCTGAGTAGGTCTTCACTTAAAGATAACTATCCTTTACAAAAAAATGAACAAATATTGCAGAAGGTGGTGGAATCCCAAAAGATTTCAATGGTGTATGGTTTTTTAGGGTATAACCAAATTGCAATGCACCCTGATGATAGATAAAAGATAGCCTTCACTGCCCCTTGGGGTACTTTTATGTATGACAAAATGCCATTTGGATTAATGAATGTTGGAACTACCTTTCAAAGAGCTATGGACATAGCTTTTGTTGGAGAGAACGATAAGTTTGTGGTAATCTATTTGGATGACATAACAATCTTCTCATAGTTTGATGAAGAGCACTTAAAGCACCTAAAACAAACTTTCTTGAAATGCAGAAAATATGGACTATCTCTTAATCCAAAAAAGTCATATTTTGCTGTACAAGAGGGTAAGTTGTTGGGTCATTTGGTTTCAGCTGATGGGATAAGGATATATCCAGAAAGGGTAAAAGCTATTTTGAAGATCAGTTTACCTAGAAGTAAGAAGGATATGCAATCTTTTATTGGAAAGATAAATTTTCTATGTTGGTTCATACCCAATTTTGCTGAAACTATTAAACAAATAACAACCATGCTAAAAAGGGATCAGGAAGTGAAATGGACTGTAGAAGCTAGGAATTCATTTGAGAAGATTAAACTGGCTCTTACAGAAGCACCAGTGCTAGCGAGTCCTGATTTTTCAAAGGAATTTCTGATTTTTTCTTTTGCATCAGAGGATACTTTAGAGGCTATCTTGTTACAGAAGAATAATGATGGAATTGAGCAGCCAATTGCATTTTTTCAGTAAAACCCTCAGAGACTCAGAATTGAAGTACAACACTTTGGAGAAACAAGCTTACTCACTAGTAAAAGCACACAAAGTTTTCAGAGTGTATGTTTTACATTCTAAAATCATTGCTTATGTTGCCAATGTTGCCATTAAGGATATATTAACTCAACCTAATAGTGAAGGAAAAAGGGGGAAATGTATTGCAAAGATAATGGAATATGATGTGGACATCAAGCCTACCATACTAGTGAAGGGACAGGGTTTGGCCAAATTATTAGCTGATTCAAATTGTCAAGCTTTAGGCCTTCATCTAATGGTAGAACAACTTGTACGAGAATAATTGCAAGCTAAACAAGAGAAGGAAAGGATTATGGAGCAGTATGCAGAATCCACATGGTATGAAGACATTGTACACTTCCTTTTGTATTTACAATGTCTTGAAAATCTAGATAAGAAAGATGCTAGGTCATTGAAGTTGAGAGCTACTAGATATTGTTTGATAGAACAACAGCTGTTTTGGAAAGATCCAGGAGGCATTCTGCTTAGATGTTTAGACAAGCCAAAAAGTGAGGAGGTAATCAAAGAATCACATGAAGGTGTTTGCAGGGGACATAAGTATTGGAAGGGAATATGCTTATAAAGTTTTAAGGTCTGGATACTATTGGCCTTCTTTATTCTTTGATGTATACCAATAGGTAAGAGCTTGTATCCCATGTCAAAAATTTTCTGGTAAATAAAAGTTAGTATCTTTACCATTAAATTCTATTGCAGTCAATGCTCCCTTTCAATAGTGGGGTTTGGACTTTATAGGGAGATAAATCCTTCTTCTTTACGAAAGCATAAATGGATTTTGATAGCTACATATTTCTTCACTAAATGGATAGAAGGCATCCCCACAATAAATGCAACATAAAAGGTAATAATTAGCTTTATTCAGGAAAATATTCTTAGCATATTTGGATGTCCTAAGAATTTATTGACTGATAATGCTAAAGCTTTTAAGTCCAAATCTATGGTGACATTTTGTGAAGAAAATAGGATTTTTTTGAAACACTCAACACCTTATTACCCTCAAGGAAATGGGTTAGCTAATTCAACCAATAAGAGCATTATTCAGAGCATCAAGAAGTTGTTGAGTCAGAATAAAACGTCATGGGACTCAATGCTAAAATATGCACGGTGGGCTGACAAGATAACAATTAAAAAGGCAATTGGGACTTCTCCTTTTTAGTTGGTATATGGTATTGATGTGGTGTTTCCTGTTCAGCTTGGTATTCCAATGATGAAATTTTTTCAAGACAGTCAAGAAAAACCCAGTGACAACCAAAGGAGAATTTATGCATCGATTGAATTACAGCAAGAGCGTGAAGCAATGGAAGAAAAGGCTCAGTTGTATAGAAGGAAGATCAAATAAATGTTTGATAGAAAGATCAAAGAGAGAACCTTTCTTAATGGAGATATGGTAATGATATGGGATGCTAGAAAGGAACAGAAAGGAAAACATAGTAAGTTTGATAATTTATGGTTTGGTCCTTTCATAGTATCAAAGATTCTGGAGAACAATACTTTTGTATTACAGACCTTGGATGGTGAGGAGTTTCCTAATCCATTCAATGGACGATTCCTCAAGCATTTTTATAGTTTTTGAGGAAAAATATTTTATCTTCATTGTATATACCGGTGTGTGAAGGTTTGAATAAAGAATCTACGACCCAATGGATATTTTGCAGAATAGCGGGCAATTTTAGTTACAGCACAGAAGGCACTGATCTACAGGTTCTTGAAGCCTCACAGGGAGGAATTCATCTCGCATCAGGAGCTAGATGTTATAACCTATTTTTGTTTTCTATTTTTGAACCATATGCTTGTCTTAAAACATCATTTTTATTATTGCTTTAAAGTTTTGAGCTTGGTTTCTTTTAAAGTATTTTGATATTTATGTTTATAGTTGATTTAATAGGTTTTCTTTTTAATTTTGGCTTTACTTAGTAAATTTCATGGTTTTTATGGGCTTATAGGATGCATATATTTTTGAAAGGTTTTAAAGAAATATCATATGGTATTATTAAAGGTTATTTACCAAAATTTACCACATTGTTTTGAGTTTTGGTTAAAAGAATAATTAAACATATATTCTTGTAGCGCAAAGGTAGAAAATATGAGCAAGGGCGCTGCAAGAAAATCGTGCCTTTTGAAAAAGTCATGATTTTTCTCATGATTTCCAAAATTTGCACATGAGAGGAGTTTTTCGCACCTATCAAGGATATTGATACATGTTTGGGCCATAATAATCATTGTGACAAGTATTTTGAGATGAGAAAAAAAATTCATTTGGGTGAGTTGCAGCTATCCGGAAGTTGGAGGATGCATATTCTTTAAACAAAAATGATCATGCACAATGAGGATAATTTGTTATCAATTACACACTTACTGAATATATGAAAAATCAGAGAAACCGTATGGAGACCTGGCAGTTCGTGGTTGAAGAATGAAGGCGGTTAGCTATTTAGGGTTTGCAGGGTAATTTATTGGTGCGATCGTGGCAGTTGAAGACCAACTTATGAAATTTATTGGACACATGGGAGACAAGAAAGCAGAGTTTTAGCAATCAAATTCATTATTAAGACATGTATGAAACAAATTGATGACATGCTCCATGAGTTCGGGCTCGTTTTGGCAGAGGATTAGTTATTGGTGTTAATTAAGAAATGCAAGTTTATGAACCAAATTTTTGCTCAATTGTTAGTCTATTCTATTAGTGGGTCAAAATATTTATCAGTTTGTGAAGGAAAATTCATATCAAGGGTTTTAGTTTTCTCAGCTTATGGTTGACTGTTAAAATAAAAAACTTTCAAATAGTTTTAACTCTTTGTTGAAGAAACAACAATTAAGTTTTATCACCCAGAATGAAGAGAAGTGGGAAAACAAATAGGGCTAAGCCTTCAGACATGTCTTGAGCTCAAAATTTCCCTGACTGTGCAAGGTTATTTTCAGAAGCAGGTTGGTTGAATTATTTTGAGAAAATTGATGGTCATCATACAGAGGTTTCATACAAATTTTCTCAAGGATTAGAAAAAGACATAGCCACATTTGATACCCTAAAAATTGAGCTGACTAGAGAGTTAATAGCATAGGCTACAGGCATTGCTGATGAAGGTGAGTGTTGGTTCAAGAAGGTGCCTTTTGTTTTTAATTCAGAGAATTACTTGATGCCAAATGTTGTTGCAGATTGGGGTAAAGGAGTACATATATAGAAGTTCAAACTAGAGTGGAGAGAGCCAATCAGGATCTTGAAAAGCTATGTAACTTGTGAAGGAAGATATGGCTTTGTGTTTAAATATCATTTTAGGTTTCTGTATCATTTAAATCATGAATCAAAGATGAATCTCCCTTTCTTTTTCCTTAAAAGTTTGCAGAAGCTGTCTAGCAGAGTAAGGGAGCATCAGGATCATACTAAGCAGTCCATATTTCATCATGGTCTAATAAAATTAATCATTACTACTGTGCTCCAAAAGAAAGGAAAGACCAGGGATTATTTTTTATTCTGGTTTGGGTTTCAAAGTGAGAAAGAGGACCAATCAAACAAAAGAAAGATGAACAAAGCATAGGACTTTGTCAAAAAACTGAAGAAAGAGGTCTTAGTCGAAGTAGAGGAAGATAGTATACAAGAAAGGTCTATGACACAAAGGGTTGAAAATCCTAAAAGTGGACAACAAAATAAAGCTGATGAAGATGAATCATCAAAATTTCAAAAGCAGGATTTAAATCATGTAGAAAATACCATGAATGAAGATGTAAACTAGGGAGTAGATGAAGGCCTGTTAGAACAAGAGCATGTCCATACAGGAGTGCATTCAGAAAGAAAGGAAATCCCACTAATTGATAAAGCTAGGGTTGACAATGCACATAATTCACAAGAGCAGTTTGAAGAAAAGCTGGTTTCACAAGGATTCAAAAGAAAGGTGGTTTAGCTTGTAGCCATTAAGCACCATGGAAAAACCTTGAGCATGTTGGGAGAGATAGGAGTAGGCTGGAGACCTAAAACCAGACCTAAGAATAAATTGATTTTGAACATGAAAAATATTTTAAACCCTAAGTTATCTCAGGAGAAAATCACAGTAATAGAAGACTCTTCTTCCCAAGAAGAGTTAGAAGAGGATGAAAGCTTGAGTGATAGAGAGGATAAAGGTAAGAAACAAGTTCCTTTGAAGGATAATTCAGCCTCAACAGAGATTAAAATATCAGAGATGTTAAAAGATGTTAGAAGAAAAGAAAATTTTATCCATTAGCACGATGATTTGATGAAACAACAGTCAGTGATGACAAGTTTATGTGTAGATGAGGAAAAGATTGCAGAGCCATCGACTCAGTGCAGTTTTGAAGGTAATGAATCTCCAGGGGTTCCTGTAACCATAACAGAGCAACAACAAGAGGATGATGAGGAGCTCTTTAAGAGATTGAAAATTCCTTGGATGCCAGAAGGACTGTCTTCAGCTTCAAAAGAAAAATGTATTGATTCTGAAAGTGAGAACCTACAAAGAAGCATCAAACAGTATAAGTATCAGATAGAATTCCTACATGAAAAAAATGAAGGATTAGTACTAGCCAAAAAAAGATGAAGAGAGGATCTAGAACAAATTAATATCCATTACCAAGAGTTAATTGCAGTCTCCAAGGAAGCATTGAAGAGGAAAAGGTAGACACAAAGATTGTGTGCAGAGCTGAAGCAGACTGTTCAAGAAATAACTCAACAAAATCAGGAATTATAAAAAAGAGTCGAAGAACTAGAAGCTGAGCTGCAGAGAACTAGGAGGAAGACTCAAGCTTTGGAGGGGATAGCCCTTTTGGCAGAGGATGCTAAATATTTGTAAAAGGATTTAAGTGATAGGTGTTGTTAGTTAATTTTTGTAAAGAAATTAGTTTATTTTGAACAACTTTACTTTGCTAAGTGATTCAATAGTCTGACCTAGAAGGTAGTTATTCAGTCAGGTAACTGTTTTTGATGTAACCAAGATAAAAGTAGGACTGTAGAATGAAAGGGGGTTCGAATTTTTGTACAAGAGGAGATTTTTAGCTACTGTATACAAAGCTAAATTCATAAACTCTTATGCTTTTTGGATTACTGATTATGTTATATATGCAATCTATAAGCCCATTTTATCTTATATGCTAGTTTCATTTATGATTGGTATGATCACTCAGTTTATGAATTCATTTCTTGTTTAAGGTTATTTCTCATGAAATGCTTGTGAACTGTGGATGAAACTCAGTAATGTGCTTATGTTTTTTCTGGTTTATGTTTCATATATTATACATCTCAATCTTATATTTTGCATGATTTAGTATTTGTCTTAGACTTATGAGTTTTACCCTCTTGTTTACAAACTACAAAACCAAAACCCTACAAAACCTGTTTATTTAGTTTTATTTCATGAGATTGTGTTGGCTTCTTCTTTAGTAGTCTGAGAACAATTTCAGGCACTAACACTCTTCATACATGACTATTTATGTTGAAACCCATGTATACATATTGCATATGTAAATGATGTCTCTGCAACTCGTGTATTCATGTCAAAGATATGGTTTTCAAAGTTTGGGTGGTTATGCAACTGACTCCTTTAGTTGTAACTACTTTTTGCTCGACCCTATCTCTTTAGAAGCATATAAATAGAGGTAGGGAGGTCCATGAGAGGAGACTTGAATCTTTGCATTGTTATGCTAGAGGAATTGGAGCTCTCTTTTCCCACACCTTTTCCCTAGCGATCATCCCCTTGTGTTGCAGAGCTTGGAGGCTGAGTTCCTTGGAGAAGAGAAGCAGCAAAACCAGATCAAGGTTTCATGAGGTTCCCAACTTCAAGAGAAGGTGTACTTGTACTTGTTTTCAAGATTAATAAAGATGTGATGTCCTTCTTCTTCCCAAATTATTGTTCAATGTGTGATTGAACCTCTGTTTAAGATCATATGATGATGTTAGTCAGATTATTATTTCATATTTATTTGATTCCCATTGCTTTATATGTGTTCATATTGGTTTGAGGAAGGTATAATTCATTTTGCAAGTCTCTTGGAGCAAGAGGAGTGAGAGGAGCAAGAAGATGATTGAAGGGATGCTTGGGTCAACCTTAATTTGGATAAGGTATGAACCATTATAATCTCTGAATCTTGTTTATATTTGCTTACAGAACCATTTGCATCCACCTTTCAACCCCATTACGTTGATGGCCTCTTAAAACTTAGCCATAGGAAACTTTCCTTTATAACAGTTGCACTGCCGATTTAAGAGCATAGGCTCTGGTAAAAACCTCAAGATGGAAGGTGGCTAATTGTGACCCTATGCTAACATTAAAGGACCGGTATTTAGGGTTTTTGTTGTCAACAATCCATTTGACCGCGTCAGTGTAAGGAAGGATAGCGGGCCTGGAAGCAATGGTGTGTAGTCCAGAATCCCTAATTTTCTTGTATGCCGACTGGTCATTTTGAATATCAGAGAGGTCATCTATCAAAAATCAAGTATATCCTGGGCCAATCAATTTGGTAAGTTTCAGTGATTCTTCCATTGGTTTTTGAGAAAATGCCAAAGTTTGGGACTTTGGTCAGCATGTCTTTTTAAATGTTCTTGCAGCGGGTAATTCAAGACATTTTGGAAAATTGAAAACTATGTTTAAACATATAAACACGAAATCAAGACCAATTAAAAAATAAAGCAATAGTAAACAGGCAATTGTAGAAATGACAGAAGAAACCAAACTGGAATTGACTACGACTGTGAAATAATCACTGGTAAAAATCGTAGTAAAAACTCGCGCAACAAGTTAATTCTCGAAAGTGAAAATGGTAAATAAAATACAAAAGACCCATCTATTTATAGATTTTGTGTGTTTCGAACTTAGGCCATAGGATTAAAACAAATAGACGGTTAGGATCAAACCTTGCAGGTTATGAAATCAAGTTGCAAGATTTTAATTTATTCACTT
The DNA here is from genome assembly GCA_001517045.1 of Pseudotsuga menziesii. Classification (NCBI taxonomy): domain Eukaryota; kingdom Viridiplantae; phylum Streptophyta; class Pinopsida; order Pinales; family Pinaceae; genus Pseudotsuga; species Pseudotsuga menziesii. The sequence goes on from LPNX010829041.1 coordinate 1,107,263, forward strand.
TCCCGCAATCCGCAATCCATAAATTGCAGGTTACGGAATACAGGTTCAGAACTTTAATAAACTAACGTTCATGAGAGTTCCTGCAATCAACAATCCACAATTGCAGTTTGCAGGATGCGAAAATATGAAAATCCTAAAATTCTAATTAACCTTTTCCGCAATCCACAATCCAAAAATTTCGTGTTGCAAGTCGTGGAAACACACAACAAAAAATCATAAATATTCAAACTACTTCCTGCAATGCGCAAGCCACAATTTCGGGATGCGGGTTGACAAACTACCATTATTAAAATATTTTTGCACCCGCAATTCACATTGCGGGTTGTGGGTTGCGAGTTGCAAGACAAAAAAGTCACAAACACAAAATCAAGCTCCCACAATCCGCATTGTTGGTTACGGGTTGCGGGACCAAAAAGTTGTAAACACAAAATCAAGCTCCCACAATCCGCATTGTGGGTTGCGGGAAAGACACATTTTTGGGAAAATTATTCTTTTCCGCAATTGACCAAAACACACAAAAAATGCATAAATTTTAAAAAATTTAACTAAGTCAAATCTTGACAAAGAAATAGAAACCATGATAAACATTATGGAGACCCCAAAATGACTTGATGAATTTAAACATTACATTTGCATATAAAATTGTGGCTCCCATGTTCTGGATAGGACATGGGATTTGTTGTATCTACAAAAAATGGCGACTGGCTGGGATGAACTAGTTATCTTTGTAAATAAGAACTTCCTTACAAAGAAAAACATGTCAGTAAACAAATAATTTAGCTTGAAATTATAGAAAATGTTTATATAAGAATGCAACCAATAAGCAGAGTGACCAAAATGATCTATACATTTCCATCCATGATCAACTAATGATGATGAAAAACTGATTAGGAGGTATGAAGAATAATAAGGATCCCTTACCCTTAGGAAAGCATAGGCACACATTTTAGGTTGAACCTGGGAGAAAACCTAGAACTACTCCGGACCTCCAAACATAAGTCACCTTGATTTATTAATTAGATTCTTCTTTTTCCTTTTTTTTAGCATTTTTTAAAAAGAATAAAGACCTGTAAGACCTTATTGACATAATACCACTTCCCCGATTTGGTAATTGATTCCATTCACAAACCTGATCTGTAAACTGAAAAAAGACAGCACAATAAGGAGACCCCTTGTCTTCCAGTTGTATTGCTGAAAGAAAGTATCATGGCCTGGTAACCATCTAATGATAATTTCAGTCCAACATCAAACCTATGATCATGACAGGGATGGCTTGTGATAATACCCCCTTGTCCTTATGTACAACAATTGCCTTACATGAATAAACAATAATTTATTTGAGTGTGGATTACAAGACACTATCATGGATTGATATCCACATAATAGTAGCGTTACTCATTGATGCTTTGTATATCATGAATGAATCGACCTATGATATGATCTTCCATCTTTCAGCAGAGACTGAAAGCCATCTCCCCAGTTTGATGGTGAAGATGGCATTCCACCAAGCATCAATGAACCTAATGGGATGGCTTGTGATGAGACCCCCAATCTTGCAATCCACAAATGTTTAACGAAAATTATTTTCAATGTGACTATGATATGATCCAGAGTAGATAAGGCTGACCATATTATAAATATATGATGTAGTGCACTAATGAGGCTCAAGATAGGAAGACCCAGTTACCTCCACAACCCCAATTACACAGATAAATCATATGTAAATATATTGACAAGGATGATAATGTATCAATCTAAAATCCTGCAATCATTGGTTGCCAATTGTATATAAAACAAATCCTGACATAGGCTTAAAAAGGTTGAAGCTGACAATGTGTTCAGAATTCAAAGTACTACAATCTTGAGACAAACTAATCAACCACCATTACCAAATGTGAAGACATTATTAAAATTCCTACCAATATCAAAAAAATCAATCCAAAGAAAGGAAACAGAAAAACACACACACCAAGCCTATATACATAAAGTACTAAATTGTTCTTTTTTTTTTGAGAAGGGAAACATTCATTGGGTAAGTGTCAATGACTCCTCTAGTGTCTACAACCGAACAGTTCTAGGACCAATATTTTCTGTAACAATGAAAGGTCCTATCCAAAGGCTTTCAAACTTGGTATACTCCTTATTGTCCTTATGTTTCTTATACCACCTCAATACCAAATCACCTATTGAAAAATATTTGTCAAAAGAATATTTCTCATCAAACCATATTTTGACTAACTGTTGATGTTGATACAGATATTGGTTTTTGGACTTTTCCCTATCTTCTTCCAACTTAAGCAAAGTATCAATCCTCTGCTAAAGAGGGGATGAATCATATTCTTGAATTGATTGTGATAGTTGTAATGAGGGGATAGTAAGATTGGATGGAAGGATGGCCTCCTTCCCATAAACTAAACATTAAGGATAATTTCCAATGGCTACCTTCAGGGTAATCTGGTCTTCCCAAAGAGCATTGTAAAGTTGGGTGTGCTAATATTTATGATGAGAGGCCTCTATTTTCTTCAGAATGTTTATCAATTTCTTGTTAGAAGATTCAAAAAGCCCATTTTCTTGAGGATAATAATTGGCAGAAAACATGATTTTGATCCCTTTTTCAAGGGCATAGCTAGTGAGATCAATGGATGTGAAGTAAGAAGCATTGTCAAAAACTAGATATTCAGGGGCACCAAACCTAGTGACTATTTGAATTTCCAAGAAGGATATCACATGGTTTGTATTGCACTGTCTAAGAGGAACTGCTTCAACCCACCTGGTAAAATAATCTGTGGCTGTCAGGATGTACTTGTGTTGCAGGGAAGAAGCAGGGTTGATGGGTATGAAAAAATATAATCCCCATTGCTGAAATGGGAACTGGACTTCTATTGGCTGTAAGGGAAAGGTAGGGTTTTAAACTTTGCCAACACACTTCTGAAAAGGCTCACATTTCCTGACGTAGGCATGAGTGTCTCTAAACAAACAAGGCTAGTAATATCATGCTCTAATGATCTTGTGAGCTATCATATCTCCTCAGAAATGCCCTCCCATAGGTTATGCATTAAACTAGAAAAGAACATCGCCAGTTTGATCCTTCTCTAAACATCCAAGAAAAACCCCATCATAGTTCTTTCTAAACAAAATGCCATCAATAAATTGATATGGAGATGGTTTTAACTTTAAAGCTCTACGTTTTTTAGAGTCAAGATTTTTAGGGGAAAACCCATGATTTAGAAAAAAATTAATATGATCATACCATTCTAATGTTGTAGTTTCAATGGAATTAATAGAACTTGTGGGTATAATTTCCTCCTACTCCCACTCATCTTGTTGATTTTCTAGGTCATTTGATTCAGTGGTAAGAAGACACAGACCTTACCCTTTGAAAATCTTTGCTGGCTTAATCTCCAAGTCATATTCTTGCAATGTCATCATCCAGTGATCCCTCTTCTCACCTAGTTTTTTCTGAGTGAGGACATTTCGAAAGGCCGCATAAGAGACAATTACTTTAGTCTTCTATTTTAACAAGTACGATCTAATATATTTTACCGATTTGTAAACTACATAGGCTTGTTTATCAATCTAAGAATAGTTAAGTTTGGCTCCATTGAACGTTGAAATCATAAAGAAATGGGGATTTCAGCATATTCATGATGTTTCTGTGTCAGGAAAGCTGCGTAGGAAAAGTCAGTAGCAAAGGTGTATAATATAAAATATTTCTTGAAATATGGAGACATCAGAGCAGGTGCTTCTACAATGGCTTTCCTAATTTCAACAAAGGAATTTCTTTGTTCATAATACCATATAAACTGTACATCTGTCTTAAGAAGATGTTGTAATGGCTTAACAACATCAGGAAATTTTGGTACGAACATGCAAACAAAATTGATCTTACCCAGGAATGATTGCATGGATTTCCATGAACCTGAGAGGTCGATATTTGAAATAGATTCAGTGCACTTTGGATCGATAATAATTCCTTCCTTTCCAACAATTAAACCTAAGAGATTACATTATGTGACCACGAAGATGGACTTCTTGGGGTTGAGTGAAATACTGCACTTTTTGCAGCATTCGAACACGTGTTTCAGAGTAGACAAATGTTCGTGTCATTTTTTGGAGTAAATTGTAATATCATCTAGGTATACTACAACATAATTGTTTATCAAACCCCTGAAAGCTATATCCATAGGCCCAAAATGCATTCACCTGTAAGCTAAGGTTCCCCAAGGTGTCCTAAAAGCTATTTTTAGCTGATCATCAGGGGAAACCAGGACTTGGTTATACCATGAGAATCCGTCAAGGACTAAAAACATCTTAGACCTAGCTACCTTCTGTAGGATCTTCTCCATAGGAGGGATAAGGTAATTATCTTTTTCAGAAACTTGGTTTAAGTCTCTAAAATTGACAGAGACCATGATCTCCCTATTCCTCTTTCCGACAGGTACCAGGTTAGAAATCTATTACGTATGCCTAACAAGGAATAGAATTCACGTTGTTAATAAATTCTCAAGATCTTTTTTCATAGAGGGTTCCAATCCGGGATGCGTCTTCCTTAACTTCTGTTGGTAAGGTTTTACTTTTGGTTTCATTGGGATGTTATGATGCATGATACTGGTGTCAAAATTATTGAGTTCATCGTACATCCATGCAAATACATATTTGAAATCCTTGCACAACTTGATGAAATCTCTCCTTTTCTTATCATAGAAATCAACTCCAAGGTTGAAGAAACAAGGGTTTGGTTCAATTCCCAAGTTGACTGGCTCATTGTTGAGAGATGAACTCTGGGTCTTACAGTTGGTCTTTTATCTGACCTTGTCTTGTAATTCATAAAATTTCTCTAGGTTGATGAGCGATTTAGGGATAATGTTTGAAATATCAAACAAGGATTTATCATGTTCAGCCTCATCAATTGCCATACCTTGAAAGGTGTCCTGCACTGAGAGAAAGTCCAATATTTTCTAATCACCGTCAAATAATTTCCAATTCATCACATTGTTTGGAATGGAAGGTACATCAACTCAATAGAAATTTTTTTTGGGGACAAACCTTCTGGTGGAATCAACCTAGATGCAGTATTATCCAGAAGATCAGCATCAAAATTTAGTGATCTAGGGAGTGACTTGATGTTGAATTCTGAAAAAGAGTTAGTAAGATCCCTTATTAACTTTTGATAGTTAATTAAATGAGGAGAAATGCAATGTATCTAATTCTCTCCTACTTTACTACGATCTCAGAATCCCAAATTAATTCAATTACCTTTGCATCCATGTCAATGGATTTCCTGAGTCCTTGGACCAGTGCTTCCTATTCAGCTACATTATTGGTGCACTCAAACTCAAGTATACATGCAATCATAGTTTTGGTCCCTTTTGGATCAACTAGGACACAACCTGCACTAGCCCCATCTTTAGATCTAGAGCCATCAAAAAATAAAGTCCATGCAATAGGATCAATCCTAAAATTAGTATTAACATTATATACATTATGTACAATGGTGCCAGAGAATGGTACAAAAGTAACATGGGAAATTTGTGACTGTTTCTATTCATTCTCTATTGGTGAAGCATCAGCAGGAAAATATCCAAAGAATGTAACAAACGTGAAGTGTTTAATGTGAGTGCTGAAGTAAGAGATAGATTCATTTGATCCATCAAGTTCAGTAACTGTTTGCTTCATAAATGGTTCTATACTAATCTTAAGTTTGTTAGGTTGTCCATTAAGGGGTAACCATAGGTGAGACCAATCAGTAGTGAAGTAACCTTTTAGCTTCTTAGACCAATATCTACTTAGCCACATTCCATAAGTTTATGGGATGTTAGCAATCACGATATATATTGCTTGATGAACCCTGGGATTAGCAGAGAATCTCAAAAAAACATTCCTCAGTATTTCTACTACCTTGACTTTAAATCTGTCAAGGTAGAAAGTTTCCCAAGTAGAATTTAATTTCTTACAGACAGAGAGAGGCATCACATTTGATGAGGCACCTAAATATATCATGCAATTGTGCACATTCCTGTTGAAAATATCAAATGTAAGCAAGAAAGGAGGTATCCCTTTACTTCCAAGTCTTTGATTATATGGTTTAGCATAAGAGTCAAGGTTATTATTTTGAGCCTCCCTTGGCTATTTGATTATCGTGCTTTTGGGAAGAGAATCTATTATAGAAGGGATTTTTAGAAGATCAAATAATGAGATGTCAGCTTTGACTCTTTTCAAATCTTCAACCAAATTGTACTCAGGTTCAAGAATAATAGTATCCTTTTGTGGGAGGGATTTACCTTTATCGTGAACTGATGTTGAAGGTGGTGGTTCCTGAGAGGGTTTTCCCTTAGACCTAGTGTTATGAGTATGTTGAAAATTGAAGATTGTGTTAGGTTTTTCTTCTTCTTCTTCTTTAGAAAAGAAACTCATAGCACTAAACTGATTATCCTCTTCTTCTTCTTCCTATGGTGGTTGTGAGTCTTGGTTTGCTCGATTATCAAAGGATTCAGGGGAATCCTGTGTTCCTATGTCCAGGGATTTAAAAATAGAGAAAATTTCTTCCGAGGTGAATCCTTTACTAGAGTTGGGAGGTGGTGGATTTTGGGGAGCTTGATTAGGTTGCCTAAAAGGTGGCCTTGCAAACCCCCTGTTATTAGTTTGATTTTCATTACTATTATTTTTCAAATTAACCATCTCATTAGAAATTTTTTGGAGAAGCTTCTTCATGTCAGTCATATTGAAAGGATCTGGGTTTGTAGCAGTGTTTTTGGTAAATATTTCAACTTTCTTGTGGGAGGTGGATTCCTACTCAGCTAGTGTGTTAGGATTTTCTTTAAGGAAAAACTTATCCTTCTCTACTTAGATTGCTTCACAGAAAGCCTCCTGCAAGGTCTCCCTGCGAGCCCTTTTAACCCACATAGATATGTGAGTTTGAAGACCCTTAATGTAATATGCCACCAAAAAAAATTCAATAGGGAGAACGATGGAGGGAATTCTATTTTTTAGATATGAAAACCTCTGGTTGTAGTCTTTTACCCTTTATTTTCCTTTGGTTTTCATAGAGGAAATCTCTATAATCAAATCCTCCTAGGTCTTGTTGTCCCCAAATTTTTGAGTAAAGAGTTTTGCGAATACATCCCATGATGGGATAGATATGACTTCCAAAGAAAAATATCATGTGGAAGATTTACCCTCAAAATTATAAGTAAATAACCTGTAGACTACATCTTTGTATATCACATTTTTGAGTCTGATTTCCTACATAAATGTTTTAATGTGATCTTCTACAAGGATCTTATCATCAGGGTTATACTTCAGAAACCACTTTTCAGGATTCTTAGGTAATCTATGTTGATCACCCAAGAGAGACACAACATCTCCATCTAACCAAGGCTTATTGGGTCATTTGTTAGCCATTGGGATGTCTTCTTCTGATGAGTTGGAAGATTCTGAACCTCATGATTCGTCTGAGGAGGATGAAGAAGAAGGGGGAAAAGGTGGAGGTCCACCCACTGTGATGTTGTGTTGAGGAGTAGTTGGTTCTTGAAATAATGAGTCAAGATATAATCTAGGGGTCGATGGAGAACTGGAAGAATTGTTATGTTCTTCAGTGTTTTGGTTGCCTGAATTATGGTTATCTTGATTATTGGTTTGAGGATTGTTATTCTAGAGAGGTCACTCAGTGAACCTCTATCGAATCCTGGCAATGGTATTAGAATTACCTTTTAGCAATTGTTCAACTGTAATGGGCCCCAAAGTAGGTGATACAAGGACGTACCTACTCATTGAAGTTGTCTGGTCGGTGGTAGCAGTGATAGGGATGACGTCTGAACCTTGCACCGGTTGTTCCCCAGATGACGACGCCTTTGTCTGACTACGAGTGACAATTGGTTCTCTTGCTGGAGAAGGTTTTTTGGTATTTTGTTAAGGCATGGTTTGCTTCTAACTCTCCTCATAACGCCATTTTTTGAAGCCTCAGATGGGTAAGTTGTTGGAATGGGTTCCAAGGCTCACAAAAGAGGGGGAAAACCTTGACTGAAAGGCTGCAAAAGGTCCTACGTAAGGAAGTTTATATCCCCAGCCTATTTGGAATAGTAATCTCTCATAGATATTAAGGCCTCTACTAGCACTTATGGTTTTTATCCTGAAAGGATCTGTTTCCCAATGAAGGAAAACCGACTGTCTTAGATAATGAAAGAAAGTGAATCTACCTAAAAGGGAAATCTAATCTAATTTAATCCTACTCTAAGAAAATGTTTCTTTGTTTGCAGATTAACCTAAGATGAAAATAGATAAGCATCTTCATCAATTTAACAGAAATGTAAAAGAGATTTAATTACTTATCAACTCAAATTACTACCAATCAATTAAAATTGGATGATGGTAAGTTAAGGATTTAGAAACATTCAAGATTAACCTTTCATTGATATGTCAATTAAAAAATTAACATAATTTATAATTGTCTGTAAACCATTTGTGGAAATAGATAAAAGCTTTAATTGAATAAACTCTTTTAAAACTTTAATCATACATAGATCACGAGCAAAGAGAAATCAAATTTGTAAATAAATGTACTTATGAATTGGAAAAGATTAACAATAATAGTGAACAATCTAAAATGGAAAAAATCAATATTTATCAAGGAAACTTGACTAAATAGACATAAAGAGAATTAAAACAATAATATAGCGGTATTAAATAAAGTCTACAAGAAATTACAAACCCTGAGTTAAATAGAGTGTCTTCAATATCTTTAGCTAATTTTTCCCCTTCGAAAATTGCCCCTAATACATGAGAAATCTAGCCTTTAAATAATAATTACAAAAGAATGAATCCCCTTGAATATCGGATCATAAATTCCACTAGAAACTAATAGCCGAGAAAATATTGCCACCTAGTCCAAATCCCTAACAATTCATCTATGTTGGGATAATTCGCTGATTCAAACCCAAACTGAGAATCACACTTAAAATTTTCCATTTAATTTTTGCGGCCAGCTTGTGCCAAATGTAGACAAAAATGTGGATCTTTACCTCAACAACAAGAGGTTGTCTAATCAATCAATCCATGTCTTTAATACTAATATGATCAAGAAATTGGATTTTCTCCTTGGCCTCGTCGCACCGGCGTTCAACTTGTTCAATCATCAGCTTTGGAGGACAGTCATTCTCGATAAGATCCAAAGTAGGGAGTGCAATGTCTCCATAATATTGTCCACAACATACCATATCCTTCCACACATATCTTGCGCTTTCTGAATCACATCTCCAATCATGTGATTTAGGTCAAGAAAAGCACGCAACACAATCCTGACTTTCTTCAATTGAAAACTGTTGAGGATATATCCTCTGGCCTGTCCTTCATATACCTTTGCCAATCCATAATTTCATCATAAGCCTTAGAATCTTGTTCTCTCCTAGCTGTTTGTTCCTCAAGGGTGACTGACATTTTACCAAAATCAACATGAGTTTCCATAATATCATCTAGGGTTTTAAACAGTTCAGTTACCAACTCGTGGTGTTCTTGATTAATATGGATGGCCAAGTCTTTAAATTCCTACTGGGAGAACTTAGAGAATACAGAGGAAGCTGCACTTACAGTTGTATCTTCACATTGTTTCTCAAGTATAGCTACCATTTGCACAATGGTGGCATTTGCATCTCGTTCATTATGCAATTCATCCTGGAGAGAATTGTTCTTCAGTTGTAATTCTTTAGCCTTGTCTTCAGCTTCCTTTTCCAGATTAGCAACATAAATCTGGTGCTCCTTCTAAATTATAGCCATTTCTTCTTCTAATTTCTTGAATTATTCTTTCTTTCTATCAAGCTCCTTCTTTATTGTAGTGACTACATCAAATTTTTCCCCTGTAATGCACCTACAGATGTGGTTGTATCAATGGGATCTACCTGAGGATCACTAAACTATTGTGTCTAGATTATCTAATTAGCTTCGAAACCACCTTCATATCTGATCCTCATCTTTCCTTTTCTAACCACTGCCCTAGATGACCTATTGTAGAGGTAATCCCCAAGAGGGACCACATTATCTTCTTCAAACTCAGCCACTTATTCAGTAAATGATGAAGTTAGATTCATTGTAGGAACTAAAGAAGATGTCTAAGTGATGGTGGGAGTGGTTATGGGCATAGTGAAATGGGAGGTAAATAAGGAAGAAGAGGTGTACTAAACAACTGTAGGTTCAGAGGTGGAGGAGAAGGTTGGGATGGAAGATTCAGAGAATGGAATTCTAATGCTTGCAGATGGAAGTTATGATGAAGGTACTAGAATTTTCTCAAGAATGGGAGATGATGAAAAGATGAACGAGGGTAATTACAGAGGAGTCTTTGAGGAATGGATCTCTGCAACAGAAGATGGAAGCATGGGATGTTGAAATGAGTTGGATGGGATAAAAAAATATGTGGATGTCAGAGAGTGATAAAGCCGAGATAACAAGGACGATGGAATAGCCCCAGTAGGAAAATTTGAAAGAGTCTAAATAGAGGAGAGGAGGAATGTTGAATATGAATAGTCAAAAGAAGAAGAGGATTTCGGGATTTTCAAACTAGGGATGGAATCTTTTGTTTCATCATTATGAAGCAAATTTGTAATTTCTTGCACATGCTTAGTTACTTCCTCAACCACAGGGACATGAGAAATTACTTCTTCTTCATCATCATAATCAATAAGGTCTATTGTAAGGGATTAATAAACATGAACTTTTCTTTTAAATGGATTAACCTCAGCCGTCGCTTCATCATCACACACCTAGGTAACTGCAGTAGTTACTTGAGTGTCAAAAATAGGATTAACAGCTACATCTACTTGAGTGTTCAAAACTGAAGTTATCTATGCTAACTTCTGCTTTGATTGATGGGAAGTATGCATCATAGATTTCAACTGTTGAGCAACAGTTACATGTGGCAGGTCTTCCATAGGAAGTTTTCCCTTATTTCCATCTGGATAAGTTACCACTGATGGAAATTTAGTTTCTTGGGCTTCCTTCTCTTCCCTATCCTTTCTCACCTTTTCAAGGAGGTCAAGTTCCATCGCGCTGTAACCCAGAACCCTAGTTTTAAGCTCTTGTTGATGTTGTAAAATGTAGCTTTGTTCATCATTGTTATTAGCCCTAGCCAAGATCTCAGAAAAAGTATTCACCCCCTAGTAGATAAATTAATCAGGAACTTCCTCATGAACATAACCACTCTTGACATGGTTTTGCTTGAAATGGGCATCAAAAACCTTTAGGGTCATGTTTTCTTTTGATAGAAAAACCAAGTTTCAAAGAATCTATTTGATCACCTAACACCGCAACCCAAGTTTAAGTTGGGATGACCAACGATCCAAGATTCAAAGGAAATTTAGGCCAGCCTTTCCTTTTAGGACTGACAAGTTTCTTGTAGATACCATCAGTGACAGTCTGGAAAGAGACTTCTTCGATAACCAACCTGTCAGGAACTACCTTGGGCAACATATGGACAGTATTTCTACCCCAAATTCTGATATATGAGAAAGACTCACGAACATACCAATCTCCCATTGTGGCAATGAAAGTCTTGGCTTCAGCTGAAAAGGTGGGATCTTCCTGTTTGAATATTGAAAAATAAATATTGCCAAAAAAATGTTCACAGATGTCGTAGAACATAGCTGCATAATTAGTATCCCACAATGTTGAATATTAGATAAGTATCAGAGGGGCCAAGAAAGTCCAGTTCCATCCCAAATTGGGATGTTGGAACTCATTGCAGAATACATCAATGATAAAGGCTGAAAAAAAGAAATTTGGCTTCTTTCGAGTTGTACCTTCCTGATAATCCTGAATAGCCGTTCTAAGCTCGAATGACAAGATAGAAACCCACATGAAGGCCTCAGTAGTTGTTAAAACATGATGGGTTACTGAAGCCCATTCAACTTTAAAGACATAATAGTTGGGAATACCATACAGCCTGCAAAGCATGGCTACCAATAAGGAATAAGGTTCCCTAAACCATGAGACAAGGTATAGGTCATCAACCTCTATGAGAAATTGCTAGGTTCATTCATCCAATATTTTATCATTTCGTTACGATTGTACCCGGTCTTGGAACATTGGGAGAACTCAACATTAAGGGGTTTCACATCCATTTTAAGAGCATAGGCTCTGGTAAAAACTTCAAGATGGAAGGTGGCTAATTGTGACCCTGGCCTATCATTAAAGGACCGGTGTTTAGGGTTTGTGTGGTCCATAATCCATTTGACTGTGTCGATTTAAGGAAGGATAGCGGGCCTGGAAGCAATGGCATGTAGCCTAGAATCCCTAATTTTCTGGTAGGTCGACTGGTCATTCTGAATATCATAGAGGTCATCATTGTCAAAAATTGAGTATATCCTGGGCTAGTCAATTTGGTAAGTTTTAGTGATTTTGCCACTGGTGTCTGAGAAAATGTTGAAGTTTGGGTCTTTGCTCCACATGTCTTTTTGAATGTTCTTGCAGTGGTAATTTGAGCCATTTAAAAAAATTGAAAACTATGTTTAAATGTATAAACATGAAATCAAGACCAATTAAAAAACAAAGCAATAGTAAATAGTCAAGCGTAGAAATGACAGAAGAAACCAACTTGGAATTGACCGGAACTGTGAAATAATCTCTGGTAAAAATCGTAGTAAAAAATCGCGCAACACGGTAATTATCGAAAGTGAAAATGGTAAAGAAAATACAAAAGACCCATCTATTTGTAGATTTTCCATGGGTTGAACTCAGGCCATAAGATTAAAAGAAATAGATGGTTAGGATCAAATATTGTGGGGTACAGAATCAAGTTATGAAATTTTAATTTATTCACTTCCCTGCAATCTGTAATCCGTAAATTGCGGGTTGCAGAATGTGTCTTCAGAACTTTAATAAACTAATGTGCATGAGAGTTTTCACAATTTGCAATATGCAATTTTGGGTTGTGGGATGCAGAAATATGAAAATCCTAAAATTATAATTACCATTTTCCACGATCCACAATCCGCAAATTCGGGTTGCGGAAACACACAACACAAAATCATAAATCAAACTACTTCCTACAATCCGCAATCCGCAATTGCGAGATGACAAACTGCAATTATTAAAAAAAAATTGCACCCACAATCCACATTGCGGGTTGCGGGACCGTAAAGTCGCAAACACAAAATAAAGCTCCCGCAATCCGCATTGTAGGTTGCGGGATCAAAAAGTCACAAACACAAAATCAAGATCCCACAATTTGCATTACGGGTTGTGAGAAAGGCATATTTTTGGGAAAATTAGTCTTTTCCACAATTCACCAAAACACACTAAAACATGCATAAATTTTCAAAAATTTAATCTAGTCAAATCTTGACAAAGACATAGAAACCATGATAAACATTATGGGGACCCCAAAATGACTTGAAGAATTTAAACATTACATTTTCATATAAAATTGGGGCTCCCATGTTCTGGATAAGACTTGGGATCTTTTGTATCTACAAAAGGTCATTACCGTGCCATCGGTTATAAACCGTACCACATAAAAAGATCGCATTAATTCCCTATTGCATGGATTGGATAGAGTAACGATAAACTAGAGATTCACCAACTAAGGTAGAGATCTAAATGACTAGGTATATACGAGTATTCACATAGATGATCTCACCAAAAGTAGTAGCCTATTTTTTATTTGGAATCTTGGAATCAAACATGTGAGAAATGATGTTGATGGCATTTTAGTCACGTGGATGGGATTGCAGGGAGGAAATGGTAGATATATTGGTTAGTCTAATGCACAAATTTTGGTGTGTGGATGTTATGAAATTGTTTCGTTATAATGTGTAAATTCAGTGCTTACAATTTATACAATTAATGCATTCTTATATTTTTCATCCTTCCTTTGTCTAATATGGATGTACCATTCACACAAGATGGTCTTTTTGTTGCACAATTATAGTGTAATTGATGGTCTTTTATCTGTTGTGCCAATATAAAATAATCTTTTAGTTTAGGTTCACAAAATATTCACAATCGAGGTGTCCCTTTCATTTGATCTCTCATTTGTCATTCTCACTTACACGTGTAATTGTCATCATGAAAATCATATCTCAGTTTCTAGATCCTCGACTCATAATTTCAAGTGTAATCCATGCAATGTAAATGACCAACTCACTATCATTCTACATCTATATATGGACATGTACCCTTTTTGAACATCCATAGTTCATTTACTTTCTCACCACACTGATCATCGTCTCACATCTCTCCCCTTGGTGTTCATGCAGATAGTCCCACAAGGACTTTGGATTTGTCCCTTCCTATTATATAAGATGTACTCACCCTAAAACACTGTTACTAGTTGACTCTATCCAGAACAACCCATTGATCACTCCCAACAACTACTCGCATTGAATTAACATTTCAAGGTCCAAATCATGTCTTGATATTCAGAGCCCACACTGTAAGGAATCGAGATGTTCATTCAGTGAAGGAATTTTATGTGCCAGCCATATTGAACTCTCCCATGCCCCTTTATGCTACTGCTACATTTTATGGAAGCATGAGAGAGTGATACTTTTCAAGCTTGGACGAGCCTACCGAAATGAATGATGTTGACTATCTTTCTTAGTCTTCATTTCTTACTCTATGTGATGTTTGGAATACTTCTACCTTAGAAGGTTTGGTTTCTCTTTAGGCATATACATGACTATATTTCGACTACATTGTAGTCTTGAAGGGGGAATGTATGGAATACCATCCATATATCCCCACTTCTAGACAACCTTTCTACTTTCTTGCTGACTTTCTTCTTTGAAACAACATTCGGTAATTCTCTTCAGTGTCACATAAGAGAAAATCGAAGGTCGATGTTGTTTAGTACTAGATGCAAAAAAAAGATGTTGTTCAGTACCAGATTGTAACACCCCGGTTTTGACCTTGTTTTCATTAAATGTATATGATGTATATATTGTAATTAATCATGGTGTGGAGCTACAAGAAAAAAATCCCCACCATGGATTATCGTTTTTATGTTCCAGCGATTAAACTCGTTGTCAATGGTATTTTGTGCCAGCCGGCACATTATGATTTTGAGCATCATGTAAATATGAAATTTAATTAAAAACCCACAACCAGCTATGTCAATGCAACAAATGATGAGACGGGGGCATGATTTCCTAAGGATAATAGGGGGGAATATTCAAACCTTTGGGGCCAATGGGGAAAAGCCAAATGTCAAAATGGGAACCCATTAAAATTGTCAACTAACTTTCTTGTCTCATTCACCCAATCATTTAATTCTACCAGAAATTTGTTGAAGTAGTTATTGCATGGGGATGGGAGAAGTATGGGCAAGGAAATTCGAATTTGGGGAAAATCCATTTTTGGGGAAAAACATTTTTGACTTTTGGGGCAAGTTAACACCCAAAAAGCATGCCCATTTGGCCATACATCCACGTTCTCCATTTTCCTCATGCAGGGAAGCTTGGGAGCTGATTTACCTTCATGAATTTTCTGTTGTGTTCTCATTCACGATTTTGGGGCTCCTGGACGTTTTCCTCATCACGAGTCATCCACGTTGAGGCTCTCTCAAACGAATGGAAGTTTTTTGTGTGTGAATTTCGTTGTTTGGTTGCTGTGTGTGTTTTACCTCACATGGGCAGTTGTTTCTTCATTCTCCTCAAGCTGAGAATTTCATTTTTGTGATGATCTATGCTTGGGTTTCTTCCCCAATGGTTTTGTTTCATTTCTCCACAGTTTTCCAAGCTGAAAATCGATTTTCGCTCCTGGGGCCATTTTACCCACTTACCATTTCTGATTTTAGCTTCCAGAACATTTTTATCCATGCCCAGCACTATAATTAGTGTGTATTGAATTCGTTTTTGTCCACGTTAGCGACAAAATGTCCCAGGGATATGAATTGTTGTTAGGGGGTTGTTTTCACCCACCTTGGTAATTCATTTTGTTGCCAAACTATTTTCCCCAACCCAAAAATTGTGTATGTTGCTGTGTATGTATTTGTGTTTTGGTATGTATTGAATTGGGAGTGGAAATGGGGCTTGACCAACTTGATAAACCTAGTGCATGAAAGAACCTCACAGAAAAATCTAGGGGGTTGGTTTTCTTCTTTGCACACCCTAAATAGAACAAGAAGGGAAGGCATAGCTCGAGGGACTGTGTAGTAGAGAAGGGGATGCTTCCTTGTGTTGGGTGGGTAGATGTTTAGAAGCCAGGCTAGATTTGGTGCAAGTGTCCATGGCTCTATTGAGGAGCTCACTAGCTTAGCAGTAAGCCTATCCCTCTGATTCGTAGCTTGATAAACCCAACTGTGCTGGCTTGGATGAATTTTGTGGTATCCTTGGCTATGTGTGAGCCTGCTAGTGTTCCCTTATTCCTTGTGGGAATCATGCTTATGTCGGGGGCGGTAGTGTTGCTGAGAGATTAAGGAGAACATTGGCCTATGGTTGGGTGGAAATTTGCAGTGACATAGATGGTTGCGGGACAAGCTTCTTCATAAGATAAGTATTCTTGTGTTTAAATCCATCCAACTATGTTTGTTTTATAAATCCATATGAACATGTTAAATGCCGTGAATGAATGAAATGGTTTCTGCTATTTGATAATCATTTATGCATCTGTGTATGTTTAAGTTCAATGCATTTTATTTTATGTTCATGGGGCTAGATTTCCTGGAATGTTAGCATTATAGTCGCGTCCTCTCACCAGTATAAGGGTGGGGACATGACATAGATGCTCCACCTAGTTGCAAGAAACCATAAATTTTTGTATAATTTTTACATGTCCTTGTCTTTTTTGGGTTGGGCGAGAGGTTGGAGGAGCCTAGTTAGCCACCTGAATAGGTCCTCTCGATCAATTAGATATTAGTCATATTAGTTAGTCAAGTCGGTTGGACCAACGGATAAGTCAGTTATGAAGTTATAATTGTGTAACTGAATATATAAAATATATAACCTTTATGTATGCATGCCTTTACCTTTATGTATTTATGTCTAGACTTTTATGTATGTTGGGAATTATATTGATCTTTTCCATCATACAAATTTAATTTGACTTTTTTTTTATACCCCCCATCAAAGAACGTTTTTTATAATATTTTGCCACTTTCTCCCTCAAATTACAATATTTTTAGAAGGGCCCATGCTCCTCCCAAAATTTAAACGGAGTGCCCATGATACTTATTCGAATGGACAAGTGTGGGACAAGGATAGTTCTCCTTGACCCTTCCAAAAATTAATACAGAAAATGAAAGTGTGGGTTGCTGACTCAAATACCAAGAGTTAGAGAAATGGGGATATGCAATACCAGACACAATACACAAATGTTGTTCAATACTAGATGCTCCACTCACTTCCTAGCTGCCCAGGCCCTCCCACTGACTAGAGATTAGGTAGATCATCGGTCATTTTTGTTAGAATAATCGATCAGACAGTTACAAAGTTATAACCATGTGGCTGATTCTATGCACTTATCATATGTTGGTGAGCCTGAAGACATAATGCTAATTTTTGTGCATGTTGTCATAATATAAGACAACTTGTTTGTTTCTTCTTTCACTATTACTTATGTTTTTTCTCATAACTTTATGTATGTATATTTATTTGTATTTTGATTTTGTGCTATTGGTAACCTGTTTACAACACTCACTCAAATTACCCTTCCTCCCAAAAATTACTAGATCGAGAGAAAGGGCCAGTTGCTCACTAAAATTACAATAGTTTGAGAAAGGGTCCATGGTCCTTCTCCTCCCAAAAGTATGAAGGAGTTCCCATACTACTCATTCAAATGGAACAATTTCAGGAAAGGATCTCTTTCTTCTTTTCCTCCTCTATCACAAAATTACTTGTTCATTGGAATATTAGGCCACTCCACCTCCTCCTAATCATTTTAACCATAAAAGTATGGGAAAGGGACAATCCTCCTATCCTCCTTACTCTGATTTCAGAAGTGGGACAAAGGGCCAATGCTCCTTATCCTTCTTACTCAAAATTCAACAGTGGGAGAAATGGCCAATGCAAATACTAGAATAGGGTGAGAATGGGACAGTGTTGTCGCTTCCCCTATCAAAAGTATAAGGGAATTCCTATGCTACTTATTTGAATGGAACAAGGGTGTTTTTGTACCTAATAAATCCTTGGGTCCCATCATAGTTTACCTAAACATAGGAAACTTGCATGGTCCCCCTTTATCACTTAGGAAAAATTGTGCAATGAAAACTCCCTTAGCATGTAATGCGGTGTGCTAATTGCACCACACTGTGAGTATTGGGCTGCAGGGTCACCAATGGAGAACCATTTAAAAAACCCTTTGGAAAACACCATAGCATGCTGAAGACTCCTAAGCACATAGTAGTGAAAAATAATATCATATAATATAACTACAGATAATTCCCACAATTGAATCATGTCCCTATATATGCAGCCCATTATAGGTCGTGTTGCATAAAAACGTCACATAAATTCCCCACAACGTGTAGACATTTCATTCGAATTCCCATGCTATTCATTCGAATGTAAAAATTCTAGGAAAGGGCTTGTGATCTTTGTCTCTACCAACCAAAATGTTTAGATATAGAAAAAGGGTCAATTCCTCACTCTGAGAGTTTGAAAATTGGTTCATGCCACTTAGGATCCTAAATTTTAATGTCTACGGAAGTGCGCATGCCAATAATTATAATGGAACAAGTGTGGGATAGGGCCAATGCCCCTCCACTCTTCCTCCAAACAGTCACTAACCCATTGGAAAATGAGGCCACTCCACCTCGTTCTCATCACTCTAACCACTAAAAGGTTAGAAAGGACCACCGTTCCTTCTCCTCCCACCTGATTTCACCTCAACATAGGAAACTCACAGTCCTCCTTTATACCGGGAACATTTTTATGGAACATAAAATTGCCTTGGAATTTGGCTATGGGGTCATGAATGGAAACCATTTTAAAGCACCACAGAAAAATAGTGCAGCGTTTCATGGACTACAAATATCACAATAGTGAAAAATAAATTATTTACCATTGTGGATAATTCCACAAACCATGCCGCAGCCATTTTTGTGCAGTTGATTATAAACCGTGTGGCATAAAAAGTTTGCATAAATTCCTTTTTGTACATAGCCTTTTCTTTCATATTCCCCCCATGCATTATTTTCATTTTAGGATCTAGATAAAATCTCTACATGAGGTGGAATTCATCATTGTATTGTAAATTCGTACTAAGGTGCATGGATTGGATAGAGTAATGATGCATTAGAGATTCAAAAACTGAAGAAGATATCAGAATTACTATGTCTACTCAAGTCTTCATATGCATGATCTTGCCAAGTGACATGTCCCCAATTAAATAATTTCTAAATAAGACTATTTGCAAATAATGTTTCACCAACCTACTAGTTCCCTAGGTTGATATGGAGACATAAATTTTGTAATAAGGGGCCATGGGACCCAAAAGAACTTTATTTTACCATATTAACATTTAAATGGGTCATATAAATGATAAATTATGAGAAAATAAGGTGGCATGGGTTCATGAATACACTTAGAATCTTGTGGAGCCTTTGGATGACTAGATTCCCCACACACTTGGCCTGATCTTCACCCAAATTCGAACACATGGGTAATGTAACGTTATTGGATGGTTATGTGGTGTCAAATATCATATAATGAGATAATTAATTTGAGTAGGTAAAGTATATTAACTCCCATGGAATAGGAAGAGACTAGAAGACAAGGTGTGCCACTTGGAAGGAGAGTCCATGCACTCTATGACAACAAATGATGAAAGATTATATGACAAGTATGAAAAATTCAGACTTGATTAAATAAATATGAAAAATATGACATGAAAAGGTTAAAAATATCCACCAAGAGGTCTAATTTTGGAGTTAGATTCATCCATTTGAATTGGGGAAAGAATTGGAGCCTGAAGAGGAAGACAAGTGTCATGAGAGTTACTAAACCACTAAGATGAGTTGGAGGAATACCATGGAGGGAAATTAGACCTTAGGAGGCCTCATGAATTTAATAAAATTATGTAACAAGGAATTATAATAGGTTTTTATCATTTTTTAATTGTCCTTTTTCATTTTAGAGAGTTTTTTCTTGTCCATTGCACGGTGAGTGTTCACTCTCCCTACTTGTGAACCACTTTTGAGGGAGTTGGATTCCATTACAAGTTGTTTGATGGAGAATCAATTCATTCCTCTCATTTTATATTAACTAAGGATTTTTATTTTCAGGTTGAGGCTCCATACAGTCGAATTCTCTTCTATCTTCCTATTCTCTCATTCCTTCTTCTCCATTCCCCCACACTCTCATGTTGAGGGCGCACTTGTTGGAGTGGTGCTTGCACTTTTATGAGTATAGTTGATGCCCAAGATTTTATATATGATGTATGGATCTGTAATATCATGTCCATATTCTATTTAAGTCTAAATATCATAAATATATGTATCAAAGGCTTGCATTCCCATGCTCTTGAATAACTAGTTTCCATGGATTTGCCTTCAATCTTGAAGTAGTTCTATATCAGATTTGTATGAGGACTTTTCCCTATTTTGGATGATTTTTTGGAAGCCATATATTATGTAAGAATATTTAATTTCATTCCCATATTCTATTAATCTCTAAATCCAATAAACTCCTGTTTGAATAGCTTGCATTATCATGCCATTGTATCACTAGTTTTCATGGATTTTGGCTTCAATCTTGAAGTAGTTTTATACCAGATTTGTATGAGGGATAGTCTATGAGTTGGATGATTTTGTGATATAAATATATTATGTATTAATCTGCAATTCCATTTCCATATTCTCCTTGGCTTGAAATCCAATAAACTAATGTGTGAAAAGCTTGCATTCCCATGCCATTGAATCATTAGTTTCCATGACTTTGGCTTCAATCTTAAAGGAGTCTTGTATTAGATTTGTATGAGGGATTTTATATGAATTTTATGATGTTTTTAAAGCCATATATTATTTTTTTCTCTTTAATTTCATGTCCCTATGTTCTGTGGGTCGAACTCCAAGAAATCCATATGTGAAACTCCTGTAATTCCATGCTACTAATTCACTAGTTATCCTGTATTTGACTTCCATACTGAATGAGTTTTATACAATACTTGTATGAGAGTATTTATATGGTGTTTAATAATTTTTGGGAAGAATTTTTTATGTTTTATATTGTATCTATATGTCACATCCTGATTTGATCCTTTAACTCTACCTTTCATGTCAAAATCAAGCTAGTTATGCCATTTCCCCATAAGCAATTTCACTGAAAGTTATAAAACAAATGTGGAACTCTATAACCCATTTTCAGAACTAATAACAATGTGCAATGAAATTCCGTGAGGTATTATATTAGTACCCATTGTTTTTTCTTAAATTTTGGAGGTTTGTACATGAGTTGGGAAGCCTAGTTGGCCTACACCCTAGGGGGGATTTCATCACAATTTCCTAGTAATTTTGTCCTTTTTGTCATCATACCCAAACAAGGTTTCATACATATAAATTCATATAAAAAGTTTCCATAAACCACCTTTTTATTTTTTAATTCTCACCATACCATTTCCTTTCAAATTTGGTACCATTTGGTGAAAGATGGAACCCTTCAGAGTCATGACTAGTTAAGCTCGAATTTTGCCCAATTTGTAATTTTCTCCAAAATCCCAATTAGGGACATTACAGTGGTATTAGAGAATGGTATTGGAACCTATTGACATTATGGATTATAGGGATTAATTTAAGAAACTCATTAAGTCATATTTTGATGATACAACCAAGCAAGTTATGCAAGGGTTCGAATTGGTGGCTAGTCAACTTAGGGGGGTAAGCTGGCAGTAGGGGGTAGTATTAGTTCCCATCATGGAGAGACACATAATATGGATCCTTTTGAATATTTTTATGATTTATTTAATGTATTTATGAACAATAAGGAATATGTGAACTCATTAAGGAACAATCAACAATCCACAAGTATGGAGGAGACTGAGGAGCCACCTAGTTCTATTGGCGGTGAAGTAGAAGAAACATTACATCAAGAGGATTGAAATTCAATCCAAAGTGACTATGAAAAAATATTAATAAAAATCAAATGATAATGAATAATATTCCCTTGAAACTATTTAATATCACTCCAAGACACATTCTACTATTGACATGGACCAAAGAGTATCTATTGAGGGATGCTTGAATTGTGAAGGAGTACCTACTGATAGGTGCTCACAAATCTATGTTGGTGACATAGATATCAGATTTTATAATATTGCTGCAATACAAAGTTCTCATGAGAATGAATATGAATACCTTGTAGCTGCTAATGAAGAACCAAGATCAACTTCCCCATCACCACTTGAGCTTCAAGAAGTTGATCGAATCAAGAAGAAAGAAGAAGCGGAGGTTCATTGCCATGAACCATCCTTCATTCAAGGGTATTTTAATATGAGTGAAATGAATATACATGAGGCCCTTATAATACTCCATGATACTAAAGCATTGGTATCAAATTCTTATTGGAAATTTTCTTCATTGGAGGAGTCATCCTTCCTTGAAGACATGGAGAAGATTCAAAGAGCAATGTGCAACATTGAAGGTAATTTCATGTCTTTGTTTTCTGATAGAAACAATTTGGTTAAGATTAATGAATGGTTACATGAATCATACTTGAATAATAATGAGTATATTCATGAGCTCAAAAATCAAAATGAGCAAATTCTTAAGAGGTTGCAGGATACTTGTTATTCCTCCTATGCTTCATATTGTCATATAGTAGATTTCTTGGAGGATTATCATGACATGAGAGATCATGAGAAACATGTAAAATTGCAGGTTCTTGATGTGTTTGAACATGATCTTGATGAGATCCAATCACTTGTTGTGGTGGAAGAGGAACTTGAGTTTCCTATTGAAAATGGTTACACACTTTTTGAAGAAGTGCATGATTCCACCACCTTGAAACCAACCTATGAGGATTGTTTTGCATTTTTTATGGAGGTTCATGTTCCTACCCCTATGGGTCCTTCACATGATGAAAATTTTGTAGTTTCTGATCATTAAGGTGAGTTGGTTCTTCCTCGTACTTCCCACACTTCTATATTTTGCAACATTCATCATAATGAAGTATGGGTGAAAGGTTTCTTTTTTATGGTGCCACATGAGGAGTATGGGATTCCTATCTCTCCTTTTGGTGTTGACATGACTAGAGTGCCATCTTATTTGATTTTGCAGCAACATCATTTGTTACATTATGATGATATGCATATTCATGGGTGTATTGATGAGACTTCTTTGAGCCACTTGAAGTATTCAATGTTTTCATTGCTCCTTATTTGGTTCAGATTTTGGTGGAGGTTCTTCATTCACTTTTTGGATGAAAGAGCACATGGATGATTATTACTTTAATGCATCTTACATTATTTTGGAGCAGCATTATAGGACATGGTATCCTCACCTACGACATTGGATCCTATTTGATATAATACTTGATTCTTGTGTGTATGGGCCACATGATGATCTACTTACTTGGATGTACAAGCACGGTCATGGTCCTTTGATGAGGTACCTTATTGATGCAAAATTGTATGATGTATTTATGTACTTTAATGATCTAACTTTTGTACTCATGATGTTCGGAAGGGTCCAATACAAGAAATGGGATATATGTATTACTTGGTTCAATTTTGGGGAAAACAAGTAGTATGGGATATTGAGTCACCACTTGAGATGGTGATTGTAATCAGAGGAGAGTAGAAACAAGCATGGTGGTTCCTCTTTGAAACTTTATTGGAATATTGGAAATTCAAGTTTGACAACTCAGTACCAACTTCAAAGAATTATACATCAGAATAAAGGGTTGAACGTTTAGAAAGGTTTCCAAAAGATGGAGGTAAATATTATTTTTGAAAATTTTGTTTTAATGGATTTGATTCATCCTTTTGGTGTTGGTGGTGATGTCACAAGATATATCAATATGGAAAGATCCACATATCCTTTTCTAAACACACAATTGTATTACATGAGTGCCACTACTCAAATTGAAACTAAGGTTTGAAGGAAAGTTTTGGAATGAAAGAAGTTTATTCAAAATCCATGTTTGAAATTGCTTGAGGACAAGAAATATTGAGTGGGGAGGACTGCAATGTCCCCAATTAAATAATTTCCAAATAAGACTATTTGTAAATAATGTTTCACTAACCTACTAGTTCCCTAGGTTGAGATGGAGACATAAATTTTGTAACCATATTCACATTTAAATGGGTCACATAAATGATAAATGATAAGGAAATAACATGGCATGGGTTCATGAAGACACCTGGAAGCTTCTGGAGCCTTTGGATGACTAGATTCCCCAGACACTTGGATAAAGAAGTTTATTCAAAATCCATGTTTAAAATTGCTTAAGGACAAGAAATATTGAGTGGGGAGGACTGCAATGTCCCCAATTAAATAATTTCCAAATAATGTTTCACCAACCTACTAGTTCATGAAGACACTTGGAAGCTTATGGAGCCTTTGGATTACTATATTCCCCACACACTTGGATAAAGAAGTTTATTCAAAATCCATGTTTGAAATTGCTCGAGGACAAGAAATATTGAGTGGGGAGGACTACAATGTCCCCAATTAAATAATTTCCAAATAAGACTTTGCAAATTTTGTAACCATATTTACATTTAAATGGGTCACACAAATGATAAATTATAAGGAAATAACGTGGGATGGGTTCATGAAGACACTTGAAGCTTATGGAGCCTTTGGATGAATAGATTCCCCACACACTTGGATAAAGAAGTTTATTCAAATCCCATGTTTGAAATTTCTTGAGGACAAGAAATCTTGAGTGGGGAGGACTGCAATGTCCCCAATTAAATAATTTGCAAATAATGTTTCACCAACCTACTAGTTCCCTAGGTTGAGATGGAGACATAAATTTTGTAACCATATTCACATTTAAATGGGTCACATAAATGATAAATTATAAGGAAATAATGTGGCATGGATTCATGAAGACACTTGGAAGCTTGTGGAGCCTTTGGATGACTAGATTCCCCACACACTTGGCATGATCTTCATCCAAATTTGAACACATGGGTAATGCAACATTATTGGAGGTTTATGTGGTGTAAAATATCATATAATTAGCCAAGAAATTCGAATAGGTAAAGGAGATTAACTCCCGTGGAAGAGGAAGAGACTAGAAGACAAGGTGTGCCACTTCAAAGAAGATTCCATGCACTCTATGACAACAAATGATGACATATTTTCTATGACAAATATGACAAATTAATACCTGATTGCAGACATATGAAAAATATGACATGAAAGGGATAAAAATATCCACCAAGAGGTAGAATTTGGGCATTATAGGCATCCATTCGAATTTGGGAAAGAATTGGAGCATGAAGAGGAAGACAAGTGTCATGAGAGTTACTAAACTACTAAGATGAGTTGGAGGAATCCCATGGACGGAAATTCAACGTTAGGAGGAATAATGAAGTTAATAAAAGGATTTCATGAGGAATTATAATATATTTTTAACATTTTTTAATTTGTATTTGTAATTTTGGAGAGATGTTTCTTGTCCATTGCACGGTGAGTGTTCACTCACCCTGCTTGCGAACCGTCATTTCAAGGGAGTTGGATTCCTTTCCAAGTTGGTTGATGGAGAGGCCATTTAGAAATATAATTAGAGTTTAATGAAGGAGTTTTAGTTTTATGGGGAAGTTCCATACATTATAATTCTCATCAATCTCCCTATTCTCCCATTCCTTCTTCTCCATCCCCCCACACTATCATGTTGAGGGCGCACTTGTTGGAGTGGTGCTTATGCTATGCTGAGTATAGTTGATTCCAAACCTTTGATATATGATGCATGGATATTTAATATCATTTTCATATTCCATTTAATTCTAAATATCATAAATACATGTATGAAATTCTTGCATTCCCATGCTCTTGAATAACTAGTTTTCATGGATTTGGCTTTAATCTTGAAGTAGTTTTATATCAAACTTGTATGAGGAATTTTATCTGAGTTTGATGATGTTGTGGAAGAAATATATTATATAATACTCTTTAATTTCATTCCCATATTCTATTCAGCTCAAATCCAATAAAATGCTATGTGAAAAGCTTGCATTCTCATGCCATTGTATCACTAATTTTCATGGATTTTGGCTTCAATCTTAAAGTAGTTTTATACCAGATTTGTATGAGGGAAATTATACGAGTTGGATGATGTTGTAACATAAATATATGATGTATTAATATGTGATTTCATGTACATATTCTCCATGTATCTAAATCCAATAAACTCATGTGTGAAAATCTTGCATTCCCATGCCATTGAATCACTAGTTTCCATGACTTTGGGTTCAATCTTGAAGGAGTCTTGTATCAGATTTGTATGAGGGATTTTATCTGAGTTTGATGATTTTGTGACAGATATATATGATTTGTTACTTTGTAATTTCATGTCCCTATTCCCTTTGGATCAAAATCCAAGAAATCCATATGTGGAACTCTTGCAATTCCATGCTACTAATTCACTAGTTTTCATGTATTTGACTCCCATACTGAATGAGTTGTGTACAAGAATTGTATGAGGGGGTTTAATGGTGTTTAATACTATTGGGGAAGAAATTTTATTTTGTATATGTTCTATATATGTCACATCCCAATCTGAGCCTTTAACTCTACCTTTCATATGTCAAAATCGAGCTAGTTATGCAATTTCCACATCAGCAATTTCACTAAATGTTATCAAACAAATGTAGAAATATATAACAAGTTTGAATAACTAATAAATTTTGGTCACTCTATATGCAATTTAGTTACATCTAACACATAGAATGCTCAATATAAATAGTGAACCCAAGGAATTCTTTTATTTCAAAGATAATTCACACTGTTTGTGCATAAACATTAAGTAGTTGATCTAATGAATAAAATTTTAGCTATCCTACCTATATGCTTAGTCAAACTCCTCTCATAGCTAAAACTAATTTAAATTAATCACCTAGTAATTCAGAAATGTGATTACTTCCTACAACATCAATCTAGGAATTAAATTATCTAGAAATAGATAACTAGACTTACTTTTGCAGAAAGTTAAATCCTAACATTATCATACTAGATACGAATTCATCATAGCCAGTTTAACTCAATCTAATCTATGAATTGGAAATAACAGGGATTGAACTAAACAATATTAAAGAAAAATCTGACTGAATTAGGAATATGAGAAAACATAAGTAATTAAAAGGAACTGGAGCTGAGTTTGACTGTAACAGTTGTTGGCACACATGTATAATAAAAATAACCTACACTGTCAACTGTCACACCATGGAGTTACAACTTAAAGGAAATGCATTCATTACTGTCAAGGGAAATGCAATAAAAAACCATTACTATTGCAGCTACTATAAATAATGCAATTACTGAAACTCCCACACCACACAACAACTAATCACAACATACAATTAACTCGACCATCTCTGTGGAAGGAAGGCCCATTCTTTGAATAGAGACGCCTAAAATAACACACGCTAAAACATAGAAACGAGAAGAATCCTGCTTCTTATATTAAAATGACAAATTACAAAGTATAGCTCACTGTCACAACTTACACTCTTTTCTCAATTATCAACCAACCATTGGCTTAGAATGTTTCCAAACATTTATACATGAACAATCGTAATCTTAATCCACCAATATCGGGTAGCCATGAAGATATACGATCTTCAGGATACCTTGTTACAACAAGCTGAGACAGTTGTGAATGGAATTGAAGGAAATAGAGAATATAGGGAATCATGTTGCTAGAGCCTTTAGTGAACAAACAAAACCATTTATGAGATACGTTGTCTATTGCAGCTATGCCTTAATAAGTGGCGTGTTGTCGCAGCTAAGTTTCTTGCAGCTCCTATGTGGAATGCGACCTCTGTTTGTGTCCAATGTGTAGACTTGGGACTGGTGGGTAACATATGGCGTCAAATTCTCATCTTTCCCTCAGACCACTTGGGCTGCTACTCCTGTGCTTCTCAATACTTGAATTATATTTGGAAAATCACGATGTGTTAGCATAATTCAAGAGACAGAGTCCTGATCATAACAATCTTAGGCATAAATAAGATAAAACAATAATTAATCATACATGTAGAGATTCAAAGCTAATTGTGAAAGGAAAACATCTATCTGGTGCATAGGAATGAGACAGACAAGGAAAAATGGTATAATAGGTGTGGCCAAAAAGAGGGTATTTCGGGACCCAACATCTCCCCCCAACTATCATGTTGCATGTCCCCATGCAACACTTCTGCTAATTTGAATCTGATTCTAAAATTTTACCCAGTTCATGAAGAGAGGAAAAATTGTAGGAGTGCTTAGGAGGCTCACTCCCATCCCAATACCCCTTGAAGGTCACCCAGTATTTCCAACACTGCTTCTCCTCTGCCTTGGTCAACGAAAAATCGCCCCTGTATGGCCTTGCTAGCCACCAAATGAGTGGAAACTTAAACTTAAGTCCCAGCCAATTAAATCCACATTTCCTCATACAGTCAACATATCCTTCGACCCTAGGGAGTGCCTATTTAAAGTTTTTAAAGAAATAAGGTTCCCTTTTCTTCAAGGTTGTAGAAGAAGTCTACCATCTATGTTTACTACCTTCCAGGTCCAGCTGTTGTTGTATAGAGATCTTATTAATGTAAGTAGATATGACCTTTTCCTATAATTCAATTAGCTATTGGGTTTTCATGGGAGATGTTGGCCTCTTTTCCTGAAGAGTGAGAATATACCAAGGAGATTGAGGTTCACTCCGAATCCCAAATTGGAGTTAGCCTCATTATGAGAGTTTGTATGAAAAGCTCTCACCCATTGTGCATGATTGTTGACAAAATAGGAAAAGTTCCTCACATGTACATCTTCTAAATAAGGAGCAGGGTTAGAATGATGGTCAAAAGGGCATTCCATCTCGTGCAACTAGAATTCACATAGCAGGTTCTGGTCAGCAAAGCTGCTTTCCATGAAGGTTTCCAAAAACTGGGTAGAGGGTGTCAATTTGTAGGGTATCCCTTCCTTCAAGGATTTCAATTTGAACAAAGTTAATTTTTCATACAAAAACAATGGTTAGGAGGGAGAAGGAGCTCTGAAACTCAACAATTCCTAGATGAGAGCACATACCTAATCCTTCTCCTTTTGCATGGACTTGAATTTCTTCAACTCCTTTAACTCTTTTTGCACCTCTTCCCAACAAAACTTTTAAAAAATTAGCTACTCTGCCCATTTTTCTTTCAACTATTTAACTGTTTTTCTATGCTCAGCAAGAGGAACCATACCTTCCTGACATCGGTCCACATGATATCTCCATTTCCTCACTTCCACCCTTAACAATACAATCTCTGTATCCTTTTCATTATAAGAGTCTAAAACAATTCCTTGAGGGATTTGCATCCCTTCTTTATCACGTGATATTTCAACCTGCTCTCCTTGAATGGGGAGTGTAACAGCTCCATCCTTGCACCATGTTGCTACAATCTTAACCTGTATGGCTGCTTCAGTAATCAATTTTAGAGATGTTAGTTCTTGTGTGACAAAATCCCTCTCTATTAATGCAGAAGCAACTTCTATTTGTGTAGCAGCTTCAACAAAGGTGATTGAAAATGTTGGTTCTTGTGTAACAACATCTTTTGTTTGTGTGGAAGCTTTAGTAAAGGTAATTGAAAATTTTAGTTCTTGTGTAACAACATATTCTGTTTATGTGGCTACATCCACAACTGCTTCTAGGAACACTGGTTCTTGTGTGACAATATCCTTCTTTTGAATCCCCTCCCAACAACCTTCAGTCTGCACTGTGTTTTCAACAAGAAATTTTGGGGATGTTGGTTATTGTATAACAACATCCTCTCCTTGTTGATCTTCTTCATAGACCAGCTCTGTATCTCAGGACTGTTATGGATTTTCTTCAAGATCCTCTAGGTTGTGATCATGAATTACATCCACCTATGACTTTACTGCTTCAAATTGAATGGAAACATCAACAAGAGTTTTTAAGAGTGTTGGTTCTTGTGTGACAATACCCTGTCTTCCAACTTCTTCCAATTGTTGAGGTTGCTCTTAGGTGACTTCAAAGTCCCCTATATCCATTTGATCCAGGAGTAATTCTGTCCCTTCTAATTCTTGGGATTGTAATTTCTCATTCTCCCCTAATTCTAAATCATGGATCATCTGGAACCCTCATTCGTCCTCATCCTTTAATTCTCTTGCACATTGAGTAGGTTTCTATGGTGTATATGAGATAATAAATGGAATTTAGAAAAATACACAGTATGGTACCTACCTTTGCAGGTAATATATCTCTTCAAGAAGATTGCCACATCATTCCAGGGCCGAGGCAATTATTGTAGTGCTATTCCCTTCCTCCCTTGCTAAACCTGTTCACCAGCTTTAAGAAATTCCTGTACAAAATCTGAATTGTGATTTTTTCACCCAAAACAGGCCTTCCCCACTTGAGGTAAATCGATAACCTCATCCACAATATATTCAGTCACTTTTATGCGTATACCCCTAACTTGTGAATGGGTGTCCATCATATTTAGGGAAAACTAGAGGGTTGTTACTGTATGGAAACCATTCAAATGATGGAAGTATTATATCTAGCTAGTTGCTTGTAAAATGGAAAATACCTCTGCATTTGTACGTAGATTTTCTCTAATCACAAGTTCATGCCAGGATGGTAAACCCATTTTACCTCTTTTCCTTGGTTCTGATATCAACTCGATAATTTGCAGGTGTAGAAATGGAAGTTACAGTCCAGGAACATGCAACAAATAGCCGAGGTTGAGTTTGGATAAATTAGGAAACTTATCACAGTCAAGGGTAGGGAATAAGTGGCAAGATTTGGCACAGATCAGGAAAAAGCTGATGGTCATTTGATAAGCTCAAGTACCCTTTCATACGAGCGGATTGATGGTTAAATGAGTACGGGTGTAATGATGGGTGCAAAAGAAGGTAAAGTATGATTAATATCGTCAAATACAATTTATATCTAATCATGCAGATAGTTAGAATCTGTACCTTCACAATATGAATTGAACCGTGACTTTCCATAATAGTTAAGCATCCATTAAATCAAAGAATAACTGCATGCATGCTGTTATGATTTCACCCAATGCGAATCAGGAACTATCTTTTCATTCTTGATGAAGATACAATTGAAGATGTGAAGTGCGTCAAAATCTGGCAAGGTCTTGAACGGTTGAAATTGTGGCCAAATATGGAGTCACAATTGTTTTGCAGATGAATCTGGAGGAGTCACAGCTGCAAAAATAAGGAAAATCAGCAAAGTTTTAGCGGAATCACAACCATCAAAATAGGGAAATCGACAAATATTGGTGGAGTCGCTGCTGCAGGAAATGGAAAGGTCGGCGGAATTTAGCGGAGTCGCAGCTGCGAAAATGGAAAAATATGCGGAATTTGGCGGAGTTGCAACTGTGAAAAATGGAAAATTCTGTGGAATTTGGTAGAGTCACAGCTGCGAAAAATGGAAAAGTATGCAGAATTCGGCGGAGTCGCAGCTGCGAAAAATGGAAAAGTATGTAGAATTTTGTGGAGTCGTAGCTATGAGTGAACTATTCATCATGCATTTTTCTTCAAGAATATTTTTTGAAGTAGGAAAATAGACTATGGCACTCTCAATCATTAGGCCCATTCGTGACCGCTTCTCCTTAATTAAGTTCCTACACAGATTCTTAAAAAAAAAATCAAGCATAAAGGAAACAAAAATAAAAATAAAACAAAGCATTAATTTATTTATGTACAGTCCCTGTGTGGAAATCACAACGTCCTTTTAAATACTAACAGGGGTAGATAGAAACTCTTTCCCTTGCATCAACTGGTATCCTGGATCAGCTACGAGATGCAAGATCAATGCATCCCTTGAAATTGGCTTGTGATACAGTCACAGCTTGTGACCATTAGCAAATAATGGTGTATGATCCTCATCAATGGTAACTAGGAGGACTCTCCCATTATCAAATACCTTGTCAATTTTGTATGGACCCAACCATCTTGTTCAAATATTACCTTTAAAGTCCCTCTTAAACCTAGAATCATACAGTAATTCCCAGTCTCCTTCGCATAATACTTTCTTCTTTATGAATCGATCATGCCACCTTAATTGCTGCTGTTGAATTAACTTGGTTTGATGCACAACACCTGTGCATTTCTCATCAAGTTCATTTAACTGATTCAATCTGTTCCTTTGAGCTTCTGTTAGATCTTA
Organism: Pseudotsuga menziesii; assembly: GCA_001517045.1. Lineage (NCBI taxonomy): Eukaryota > Viridiplantae > Streptophyta > Pinopsida > Pinales > Pinaceae > Pseudotsuga > Pseudotsuga menziesii. The sequence continues at coordinate 1,139,506 of LPNX010829041.1, forward strand.
GTTTTCTTCCATAGTTGTTTTTAAAGTCTTAATTTCAAATTCAATAGGAAAGGAAACGTTCTTACCATACACCAAGTCATATGGGGAGAAGCTTGTAGTATTGCGCCAAGTGGTGCGATACGCCCATAGTGCCTTTGGAAGTCTATTAGCCCAGTCTCTGCGATGGCTTCTAATTATTTTTGTGAAAATAGCTTCAATCACTTTGTTGGTACTTTCAACTTGACCATTGGCCTGTGGATGATAAGGTGAAGTTATTTTGTACTGAATATGGTACTTTTTAACAAAGGTTCCAGTTTGTGGGAGACAAACTACGGTCCTCCATCTATGATTGTTTCCTTGGGTACTGCAAAACAAGTGAATATTTCTCCATACAAGATTTCTATTACAGCCTTTTCATTGGCCTTGACCAAGGCTAAAACCTCCAGCCATTTTGTCATATAATCGGTGAAAACTAATATGTAAACTTTGTGCTTAGAGGGAGGGTTGATATGCCCAACAAAATCCAGGCCCCATCTGTTGAAGGGTTCAACCAGCAATTGTGGTTGAAGAGGCATCTCATCTAATTTGTTCGGTTGACCCATTCTTTGACAACTATCACAATCCTGAACATACCTCTTTGTATCCCTGAAAAAAGTTGGCCAATAGTATCCCATTCGTAATACTTTATGACATGTTTGTTTGTCAGCAAAATGTCCCCTCATATGGGTCATCGTGACAAGCCTTCATATACTGAAAAATTCATCCTCCCTTACACATATTCTGATCTCAATATTAGGACCTATGTAGAAAAGATGACCATCTATCCAATAGTACCTGGCACTTTGTTGAATAATTTTATTTTCTCTCTCTTTGATAGATGTGTTGGAAGCTTTCCTGCAACCAAATAGTTAGCCACATCTACATACCAAGGGGAATGAGTTGATAGTGAAAACAAATGTTCATCTAGAAAGTAATCTTCAATTGACAAGTTGTCATCACTCTCTCTAAATTGGGATAGAAAATTATCAACAACATTTTCCTTTCCAAGTCTATCAATAATTGTAATATTGAATTCCTATAACAGTACCAATGATCTAGTTATTCTAGCATTTGTAACAGGTTTGTTCATTAAATACTTGATGGTTGAATGGTCAGTGTGCACAAGAGTGGGGTATCCAATAATGTATTGTCTGAATTTATTGATGGAGTAGATAATGGCCAAAAAATCCTTTTCTGTGATAGTGTAGTTAAGTTCAACAGGGGCCAATTTTTTACTGATATAGTAAATTGCATAAGGCGCATGGCCTTCCTGCTGCCCCATCACTGCTCCAATGGCAGTGTCAAAGGAATCTGAGTAAATGTGGAAAGGCAGGGCCCAATTGGCACCCCTTAAGATAGGAGTTGTGGACAGCCAATTCTTAAGATCAGTAAATGTTGTTTAGAATGCATTATTCCAATCAAAATGTACATCCTTCATCAACAAAGTAAATAAAGGAGAAGCTAGTTTGGAAATATTTTCTTTGAATATTTTGTAATAACCAGCATGCCCTAAGAAGCTACGTACCTATTTTTGTGTTCCAAGAGTGGTTATGGTTTCAATGACCCTGATTTTGGATGGATCTACCTAGATACCATCAACAAAGATAAAATGCCCTAGAACTACACCCTCATTCATCATCATGTGACACTTTTAAGTGCTTAATGATAGATGGGTTTGTTTGCAGCGTACTAAAACCTTTTCTAAATTTTTCAATGCTTATTCAAAATAACTTCCATATGGGGTAAATTCATCCATGAAAATATCCATACCATCATTAACCATCTCCAAAAATATCCCAATCACAACTCTCTGAAAATAGGCAGGTTCATTATACATGCCGAAAGGAAGTACCTTGTATGCAAAGGTACCCCAAGGATAGGTGAAAGTGGCCTTGTCTTGGCCCTCAGGAGCAATCTAGATTTGGTTGTAACTTCTAAATCCATCCAGAAAGGAAAAAAATTTCTTCCAAGACAGGGTATCAAGTACCTGATCATTAAAGGGTAAGGGGAAATTATCTTTCAGTGTTGCTTTGTTTTACTCCCTATAGTCTATGCAGACTCTCCATTTCCCATTCTTTTTTGGCACTATCATGAATGGAGAAACCCACTCATTGTCTGAGATAGGATATATAAATATTGATTCCAAAAGATTTTGTATTTCCTCTTTCACTATGTCCCTTAGGTTAGGGTTTATTTTTCATTGTGGTTGGCACACAGGCTGAGAGTCACTCTTAATGTAAATATGATGGGTGCATATATTAGAAGGGATACCCTTCATATCCGTCTACTCCCAAGCAAAATATCCCTTGTGTTGTTTCAAAAGGGTGACCAGGAGCTCCAGTTCATTAGGAGAAAGGTTTGGATTGATGTTCAATGTTTTTCCTGGCTCTATCTCAACTAGAGTACTGGAATTATGCTAGTGTTACTAGCTAAAATATCATCTATAATATTTTGTTGTTTTTATTCGTCTAGATTATTGATCAAGATCTGGTAATTGTGGTTATTGAAAGAGGTGGGCTCACTGATGAAACTATTGATAGCATCGTCATTTGTTTCATCCTTGAAATTCAAGGATTTCCCTATCGTTAACAATGGTTGAACCACATCTTCTTCCTCTGGCTCCATCCATAGTGGAGTTTCAACTTCTAGGATAGATTGAGCTAGAGGATAAAGGGTAAGAATTTTTGTCTTGGTCCCATCTGAGATAGTCATAGACCCTGATTGATATATGATGTAAGCATATGCTGTAGCTAACCAAGGTCTTCCCAAGATTAGCAAGTGTCCCCCCAACTGTGACTTTGGTTGTAAGACCAAGAAGTCCACAGGGTACTCCCATGAATCAACTGAGACAACGAGGTCATCCAAGATTCCCTCAAGTTTAATGGTGGACATATCAGCAAGTTCCAAAATAGTAGGGGTTGGCTGTAGGTTGGTGAGCCCAAGTTTTCATATAGTTTATATGGCCATAACATTAATGGTTGCACCTAAATCCACTAAGAAATTCGCTATTTGAGTGTTCCCAATATGGACTATGACAGTTGGATTCCTAGGATCATCATATTTAGACAATATATTTTTTCCCATTACTAGTTCAGAAATTTTTCCTGACACATGGTCAGTGGGGGGATTCCTGGGTTTTCTTCCTTACACATAGATCCATGACTGTTTTAGCGTAGATCGGTACATCATGAAGGGCCTGTAACAGTGGAATTTTGACATATAGGTTCTTCAACTCTCCTAGGAGGTTAAAGTGAGGCTGTTCCACTATCTTATGTAGTGTCAGTCACTCAGGATATGGTCGTTCTCTAATCAACTCTGTAGGCTATGTCTCGATGAATGGTTCTTTCCTTGTTTCATCCAGTGTCTCGGTAGGAATTTCAACATCCTCAATGATGGGGATAGCTGTGTTGGATGGGTATTGCTGGTTATTCTCACTTCAGTTATTGAAGATGGAAGATCTTCAGTGACCAAGGGCTCCACAACCCTCCTTGATCGTAAGTGTATATCATGGCAGGGAACAAGGGTAATGGAGTAAGTTGGCTTGTTGAAAGTCTCAAACTGGTGGAATTCCTTATTGTTGTTTGGGTTAGGATTAGGTTGGGGAGGGAGTTGCATTCGTATTGGCATATTAATTGGTGTACGGTTGTTTTGAAGTTGCAGCTGCGGCTGCTAGTATTGTTGATACTGCTGAGGAGGGTATTATTGATGGGGTAATGGTTGATAAGGAGGATGGTTATGAGCAAACTGGTTTTCTGGATGGGAGTTCCTCCATCCATGAGACCAGGAAGTTGGATGGTTTGATTGTTGTGGTGTCCAGGGTGACCAAGAGTTAGGATTCTGCATGAAATATTGAGATGGATGCCACTGATTATTAGAATAGTGAAAAGGAAATTGTGCATTCATATGATTCATACTATTCATGTTACTCCAGAAAGGTGATGGGCTTGGATTCATACCATGATTTTGAGGCTGCTAGGGACTCTTCTGAGTGATGAAGTATGCTTCTTCCACGTTAGGAGCATATTCTTGCAGGACTTCCTTCACTTGGGGAAGTGAGGGGCATTCCTTAGTGTCACGGTTCATCTCATAGAGCTGGCATACTTCCACATTGCTGAGTGGAAACTCCTTCATAGGATGTTTCTTTCTTCATTTTGGACAGAATATTCCTAGTGTCAAGTCTTATACTGCTTTCCTATGCTTTTCCCTCAGGGCATCCAATTCTCAGGAAATGGAGCTCATCATCTCTATTTTAAAGTTATCCAAAAGGTTTCCTATTTCAGTCCGAGTGGCCACCCCATTAGATGACTTTTGTGTTCAGCTGAAGACATCATGGTCCAATCCTTTGTCATGACTGCTAGTTCTAGAGGATCCCCTTGAGTATATTCGACACAAGTCAATGATATCTTCAAAGGATTCCATCAAGATATCTCCCTTCCCCAACAGGTTCAACATATCTAGGAAATCCTCTTTAATCCCATGCAAGAGGATGATTTTGAGCACATCTCTTCCCATGTTAATCTGTCATGCCCTCTGTATATTGTACATAATTCTCTCTACGAATTCCTCCAAAATTTATTCTTCTTTATGTACCATCTTGAATAGTTCTTCCCTTTTATCTTTGGTACTGCAATACTCTTGGTATTTACCACGGAAGACCTGCTTCATTTGTTCCCAGGTGGTGACAGTTTCACCACCCAAGATCATAAACCATCTAAGAGCATTGTCCTTCAGAGTAGCTGGGAATATTTTCAATTTTGCTTGCTGGACATGTAGTCATAGTTGCGACAGAGGATATCAAACTCGAAAAGAAAATCGTCTGGGTCCTCTGTGGCTTTCCCATGAAAACATGGTAATACTGATGGTGATATGTTTTTCATGGGGGCCTAGCCAATTGGATGTTGGATGGGGAATTGAAGTGTGGAAACCATCTCCTCAGGTAGAAGGTTGCCATCATTATGCTAGTTATCCATTACTCCTTCCTCATGGTATTCTGGATCATGTTTGTTATTCATGTTTTCCTTTGCTTTCTCATGTCTTTTCCTCTTCTAACCTTCCCACTCTTTATGAAGCTGTAACCACTCTTTCTTTGTGACCTCTTTCCTGTCTTTTTGGTAAACCACCTCTAGATCATGTCCTCCTACAGCACTGGCTCTATCTCTGTCTACAGGGACACAAGATGGTGTCGCAGCTTCTCTTATGTTCTCCATTGTGGAAGCTGATACTCCCAACCTAGCAGTAACCAAAAATTTTCTGACAGAGGATGACCCATGATGGTGAGATCCGGTAGAAGAGTTAGCTCTTTCAACTAGATCATAAATGAAAATCCTCCTTCCCAAGTTCGGACTGCCCCCACGAACACGACCACCTGCAAAGTTAGTATTCTGGGGAGTTTTGGGGGTTCTGGGAATGTCACACTGTACTCTCCTTGTATTCATGCAACCCAAAACATGCAAGCTTAAAAATTATAGAAGAAATATGAATGCCTGCAACTACTACCGTGTCTATTAATTACCTTCTTTGGAAATGACACCAAAATGTTGGTCACTCTATATGCAAGTTAGTTACAGCTAACACACATAATGCTCAATATAAATTGTCAACCCATGGAAGTCTTTTATTTCAAATATAATTCACACTATTTGTGCATAAACACTAAGTAGTTGATCTAATGAATAAAAGATTAACTGTCCTACCTATCTTCTCAGTCAAACTCCTCTCATAGCTAAAACTAATCTAAATTACTCACCTAGGAATTCAGAAATGTGATTACTTCCTACAACATCAATCCAACAATTAATTGATCTAGAAATAGATAACTAGACTTACTTTTGTAGTAAGTTAAATCCTAACATTATCAGACTAAATACGGATTCATCATAGGCAGTTTAACTCAATCTAAACTATGAATTGGAAATAATAGGAATTGAACTAAACAATTTTAAAGCATAATCTGCCTGATTAGAAATATGAAAAAAGACAAGCAATTAAAAGGAACTGGAGCTGAGCTTGACTATAATAGCTATTGGAACACATGCATAATAAAACTAACCTACATAATTGACTATCACACCACACAATTACAACTTAAAATAAATGCAATAATTACTGTCAAGGGAAATGCAATAACAAATCATTACTGTTGCAACTACTATACATAATGCAATTAATATAACTTCCACACCACATAGCAACTAATCAAAACATCTAATTAAATCGACTATCTCTCTGGAAGGCGGGCCCAACCTTCGAACATAGACATCGGGACTAACACACGCTAAAACGCAGAAACCAGAAGAATCCTTCTCCTTATATTAAAATGACAAATTACAAAGTATACTTCACTGCCATAGCTTACACTCTTTCATCAATTATCAACCAACCCTTGGCTCGGAATATTTCCCAACATTTATACATGAACAATCGTAACCTTCATCCACCAATATCGGGTAGCCATGAAGATCTACAATCTTTAGGCTGCATTGTTGCAACAAGCTGAGACAGGTATGAATGGAATTGGAGGAAGTAGAGAATATAGGGAATCATGTTGCTCGATCCTTTAGTGAAGAAACAGAACTAGTTATGAGATGCCATGTCCATTGCTACTAGGCCTTAATAAGTGGTGTGCTGTCACAGCTAAGTTTGTTGCAACTCCTATGTGTAATGACGACCTCTGTTTGTGTCCAATGCGCAGAGTTGGGACTGGTGGGTAACAGGTGGCATCAAAAGATCATATTTCCCTCAAACCACTCAAGTTGCTACTCCTGTGCTTCTCAATACTTGAACTATCTTTGGAAAATTACGAGCTGTTAGCATAATTCAAGAGACAGAGTCCTGATCATAAAAATCTTAGGCATAAATAAGATAAAACAATAATTAATCATCCTTGTATAGATTGAGAGCTAATTGTGAAAGGAAAACATATGTCTGGTGCATATGAATGAGATAGACAAGGAAAAAAGGTATAATAGGTGTGGCCAAAAAGAGGATGTTTCGGGACCCAACAATAAGCAAGAGAGTGCAAAAAGATTCAAATCAAATTTGGAATATCAAATGCTTGATAATATAGATATAATGTTCTTCCTCTCTTGTACTCTTGTCATCTTAACTACTCTTGCAAGGTTGGTAGAATTGATAGTTCCTAGAATTGGATTTCATGTTTTGAATATGTATAGTAGTGTCACATTGATCCAACTAGCATTTGGCGGGTTGTTAAGCTTCGAAAAAGTCTAGAACTTTGACAGCTTCTACTACTCTAACTACTTCGATAGGTTTTCCTCGACATGATCGCTTTGACAAGTTCAACTTGAATTGATGAATCACTTCCTCAACAACAAGTAAACAAGACAAGCATACTATATATATTGGTGTTAGATCTATTCTAGCATATATAATCAACAATGTATAAGCATTTGAAATCATCCGTGGATAAAATATTCATTCAAACATACATTATTGGACAGGAAAAAAAAATTCTATTAATATAAAATCAGAGATTACAATGGATACAACCTCTGTCGGCACGTCTGTGAATCGAAGAAAATGAATTCCCCACTTGGGCCTCCACCACCTCAATCCTCCATCTCTCGATAGCAAGCTCACAAGAAAAAGGCAAGCTTGGGAAGAACACAAAAGTGCTCCAAGGGACAAAGGGATGTAGACTCAAGCACAAGTTCTGAAAACAATGGACTATAGTTTCTTTGCTCTCAATTATCTTATGCCTTCAATGTATCCAAATATTTCCTTATATAGCTTTTCAAAGGGGTAATGAAAGGTCAAATATGAGCGATCTCAAGGCATATGGAAGGCTAGGAGACAAGTGATTCAGATCCATGTCAAGGAAAACTCCAAAAGGATTTGGATTTTGTACACATCCCGATGTACACGGTTTTAGGGGTCAAACCCACGTATATACACGATAAGGGGTTTAAAAGTCGCGTATAGCAATTTTCATATGTTTATAGGGATGGTTTAGGAAACATCAAAGGACAAAAAATGGTCCAAGGGGTCTAAGGAATCTGCAGAGGGTCAGGGGATTCACTTGGTGTGGTAAAATCAGCTATAACAGATGCCCCCTAATGTGTGAGGTCAGAGGGGTCATATGATGGCCGAAATACATTATAAGTCCATCCCAGAAGTGGAGTGATGAAGGATCCCAAATGGAAGACCAACCACCCAATCGGTATAGTATAATGATACAACTCTGCACATAACTACAAATACATATAGCAGTCCTGGATACATAAGAGTACAATGGCCATGAATAGGCATGATACACAATATCACATAAGTGGTCATCGCCATGTACAATATACACATATTAGAATCTCCATGATGAAGATATACAAAGGATCATGATCTCCATAATGGCTGAAGATATACAATGGATCAAGATCTCCATAATAGCTGGAAATGTCTGACATATACTGGAATCAAGTCACGAGAGCTAAAATCTCATGAACACTGGCACGATCAAGGAGGTATCATATAAGAGATGCCACCAACCTGGAAGGTCTTATACACAAACTGCTACAAGTACATGTCCTACTATGTGAATAGAGGTGTCAAGGTCAAACATAGTAGTCCATCGTCTGATTACTGGTCATTGATGTATACCATTAACAGATGCGAGATCACCCACTGATAATGATAATGGGAATCAAGGTACTAGAGTGCAAACTAACAAGTGTGAATAGGTGTGTTGAGGTAGAACACTTGAGAGGATCCATCGATCAGGGGACATTGATGTATTCCCAAAAACTGTCTATGGCGAGAGAACCTGCCACTGATGACTGCAAGTCTCAAGGCACTAAAAAATGACTCTAGATTCCAATATCATAATAAATGATTTGAAGTCGATGGGATGAAATCCGTTGGAAGGAGGGCATTAAGGCATCCCCAATAATCCAACACGAGGTACTTAGAAAAGCTGTATAATGTGGAAGGACTTGATCATAAGGTGCATAAACCAGTAACTGTACCAGGAATGGTCGACATGCAAAGTCAAAATAACTGAGGAATGGCCGACTCAGGTTTCAACTTCCTTCGAACAAGAGCATAACGGTGAATGGTGACTAAATAAAGGCAGCATAAACTCAATATATAACACTGGGACATCTCTACGACACAGGAGGCATCGACAAAGGCTCCATGGGGACTGGAATCTTAACTAGTCGATGGAGATAAACTCATATAAAATGAGTACAGATCCTAAAGTCAAACTATAAACCCAACGAATGGATGTGATATATAGTGCTCTATTCGAAGGCGACACGACTCGACAGCTGCCAAAGATAACATCTTTCCTTGTCTGTATTTTTGTTTTTTTAAATTTTTTTTGGACTTTTTCAAATATTTAAAAAGCTTGAAAAAGAATAAAGCTGCTTTATAGTTATAGACTAGGAGGAGAGGAGAGTCATATGGGCAAACAAACTAGTTCCAAGCAGTGGAACATACCTATGCTCAATGCAAGGATACATGTGTAGGATAGCAACACTTTTGGTAAAGTCCCCTCCCAGTAAAATAAGGAATCAAGATACAAAGGATATAAAAGATGGCTCTGCATGGCTAGATATGAGACAAGCTCAGGATATATAGCTAAAACTCAAAGTCAGGGAAGACGGTGTAAGGCTCAAGAAGGCAGGCAAAGCTCATGATAATGCAATTACAACTTGACATAAGGGAGTCTTAAGGAAATGGCCAGCATAAAGGTCAAGAGGAGTATGAAGTTCTTGCTCAAAGTCATGGTGGTACTATACAAAGGACTCTCGGACCTAAGAGAGGACTCATAGCATGGGTACCAAATGCAAAGGGGAGCTAACTAGGACACCCATGTATAGGAAAGCTCTACCATTCACATAATACCACTTCTAACAGCAGCATGAAGGTTCCATGATACCATGGAATGGGTTCGTACCTAAGGTTAAGATGGAATGGTCATAAGGCAATGCATAAGTGCAAGTTTATGTGAATCCTAACCTATATGCCAGTTCATACATAATACCTATGATAGGAACGAACGGGTCAAAACCTAGGAGAGAGTGTATAAAAAATGGACCCTACATGACAATCATATTAGTCCAAAACAACCCAAAATAGTTAATAAAGAATCCAAACTATAGGGTATAGGGAGGAATTATCATGACAACTACACCCAAAGGAAACAATGCGGTGAACAATGGGACATAAAAAGGAAAGTAAGGTGTAGATCCAAGGTTCACGCATCCATTAACACCCCCTTGAGGGTGACCACCAGTGTAAAGACCGAGCGAAGGGAGTAAAAAACCTCCACAATTGGAGTAGAGGATGGAATATGACCATTCTCAAATATATGAGCACGGTAAGGGGCTGTGATGCCCCCAAGTCTGACACCAGGGTCTGTACTAGGACCAAGGATAGGCGATAGGATACTAGGCATGCCGAAAATAAAAGGACCCGAACTCAAGAGAGCATAAATATACTCAAGTAACCACGATCCCAAAGGTCAACTAGCGCATAAAGAGCACACTTCTAAGAAAATCTATAGCCAAAATAAAACCAAACCAAGGGGAGGATATGTGAGCTCTCAAATGCAGCAGGTATGTCTCACCTAGGAGAGGCTCGAAACTCCCATACACTACAAGTGAAGGTACGTAACCAATTATAGTGGCCCTCAGCTTCAACACATAAAGTGACTGTGCTGTCGGACCTCTACTTGGTCGGGACACCTACAAAATAACCTCTGCAAGTACCCCCTATGATACCCTAGGTAAGGCAACTAAGGTCACCTCAATATAATCAATGCTCAGGCAAACAATTGCAGGTGGGATTGACCTTATGGGTATGGTAGCAAAGCCTGAAACTCTCGAAAGAGCCCCCGGATACGAATACAATCCTGGAAATATCTCCTGTGCTACTCAGTTATGACTAGGGGTCATCCCAATCAATAACCGCTCAGATTGCCTTGTGCTTAACTCCCTTTTGAGAGGAGGATCTTGAGAAACACCAATTATACCAAGGAATTTCACACTCTCACTTGGATAGACACATACATGTTGTTGTTTAGTGGTCTTAGAGAATTTACTCACAATGAACTATTCCAAGACACTAAAGCCTAATCTTGTTGGTGAACCCTATCAAATAAAACAGTGTAGTTCATTTTAATTAAGTGTTGATTTTAATTGGCTGTGATTACTCAAAGGGAAATGGCCGTGCAACTAATGACATTATGACTCAGCAGTGAGATAAATATGCACACCATAACAAACAATGCTAAGTGCAATCTTTGTCAAATGAAAAATAGGGTATGCCACTAAATGAGATGCATAAATATATATTCCTTTCTAAATGCCAAGCAATCCTTCCTATATGAAAGCCTAAACAAAACTCTCATCCAAGAAATCCAATGCAAGTACCTCCTCAAATCCATATGCAAAAAATTCAACTACCTTGTATTTTTCAATATAAAAGAATGAAAAATGCAATAAAAGTCATCTAAAACTCTCAGTCTCTACAGCAAGTATAAAACACAAGCCCAACAAGACACTAAGACAAAAAGAATAATGCACTAATGGAAAAACAAAAAGGATAAATGACTAAAACTACTTTCAAAGAAAAATCAATGAAAAAGCGGTCTTTGGTCACAAAACAAGAATCCAATAGACAACATCAAACCCAAGGAAGACCCAACCACACTCACAACCCACCCAACAACTTCCCTCAACATCAAACTCACCAAAAGGGAAGATGTATGCGACTGTTTAAAGAACAACTGCATATATACGCGACTTTTGGCCAAACAACTACATGTATACGTGGATTTTGGCCAAAAACCTGCGTGTATATGTGACTTTTGGCCAAAAATCTGCGTATGTACGTGACTTTTGGCCAAAAATATGTGTATGTACGTGACTTTTGGCCAAAAACCTGCGTTTACAGAGAAGATGGTGGTAAAAAGCAGGCAAAGGGTCAAACCAATAAAGGGGAGTGTCCATGGATGAACATCCTATAAAATGAAACACAAAAACAGGGAGAAACAAAGAGCAAGTCAAGAATATCAATCCCATTGTGCCCGCAAACCCCAAATAAAAATAAGGAACATCCCCAGCGTAGTTTCCAATTCTATTACAGAGAGAAATTCCTATGGCTTGGGGTACCACAACAGACAGCTTGACTCCAGAAATCAATCCTTTCCAACATGCAATAGAAATCAAATATCTAACACTAAAGGATCAGACCTCATACCTTATTCCAAACGGTTGAAGTAGATCCCCGTTGAGCTTTCCAACTTCAGCTTGAATTGATGAATCACTTCCTCAACAATAAGTAAACAAGACAAGCATACTATATATATTGGTGTTAGATCTATTCTAGCATATATAATCAACAATGTATAAGCATTTGAAATTATCCATGGATAAAATATTCATTCAAACATACATTATTGGACAGGAAAATATATTTCTATTAATATAAAATCAGAGATTACAATGGATACAACCTCTATTGGCACGTTTGCGAATCGGATAAACTGAATCCCCCACTTGGGCCTCCACCACCTCAATCCTCCATCTCTTGATAGAAAGCTCACAAGCAAAAGGCAAGCTTGGGAAGAACACAAAAGTGCTCCAAGGGACAAAGGGATGCAGACTCAAGCACAAGTTCTGGCAACAATGGACTATAGTTTCTTTGCTCTCAATTCTCTTATGCCTTCAATGTATCCAAAGAGTTCCTTATATAACTTTTCAAAGGGGTAATGAAAGGTCGAATCCGAGTGATCTCAAGGCATATGGAAGGCCAGGAGACAAGTGAGTTGGATCCATGTCAAGGAAAACTCCAAAAGGATTTGGATTTTGTACACATCCTGATGTACGCATTTTTAGGGGTCAAACCCGCGTATATACACGATAAGGGTTTTAAAATTCGCGTATAGCAATTTTCACATGTTTATAGGGATGGTCTAGGAAACATCAAAGGACAAAAAATGGTCCAAGGGGTCTAAGGAGTATGCAAAGGGACAGGGGAAGGCCATACAAGTGTGATTCACCTGGTGTGGTAAAATCAGCTATAACACCACCTAAGCTTCTCTCCTCATGGAAGTCCAGTCGTCTTAGTTCCAAATAAATACAGGACTTGGCTCATGTGCATCAACTATCAGGATCTCAACAAAATTTCAATAAATAATAGATACCCTCTTCCATGGATTGATGAACTCATCAACAGTATGAAACGTGCTAAGTTCTTTACGAAACTCAACCTCAACTCATGATACCACCATATTCCAATCGAGTCCACTGATATATGGAAAAATAATTTCAAAACCAAAGAAGGATTGTTTGATGGTTAGTCATGCCTTTCACCTTAACCAATGCACCTGTAACCTTCATGAGATATATGGATGACATTTTACGACCTTTCATCAATAAGTGTGTCATTGTCTATCTCAACGATATCTTGATTTTTAGTTGATCATGGGAATAACATGTCAAACATATTTGACATTCTCCAACAACATTGACTATATCTGAACATGGAAAAATGCTCATTTGCGATGACCATCATCAAATATTTGGGGTATGTAATGCAGGCATTCATGTCGGCCCAAAAAAAGTACATATCCACAAATATTGGCCCATCCCTCAAAACATTCATTAACTAATATTTTTTCTTGGTTTAGAGATTTTTTATCGACGATTCATACTTGGATTCAACCACATTGCATGGCCTTTGAATCAGTTGACGAAAGGAAATGGGAAAATAGTCTTCAAATGGACACTGATACAACAACAACCTTTTGAACAACTCAAAAACAAGCTTTGTACTGCACCAATACTTGTGTTACCTGATTTGCATCAGCCCTTTGATATTGAGATGGATGTATTGGACTATTCCTTCGGCATAGTGATCACTTAGTCAGGTCACCCTGTCGTGTTTCATTTTGAGACTTTCAGCAATGGTGTTAGAAGGTACTCAACATATGAAAAGGAACTGTATTCCATTGTGCAAGCTCTTAGGCAATGGAGACACTACATTCTTGGAAAGGAAACAGTCATCCTCACTGACCATAAACCTTTACATTTCTCTCCATCCCATTCAAAACTATAGGCTACTCAAAAACTCAAGTGGATTAATTACTTGCAACAATTTCGGTTGGTAATTATGTATTGGAAAGGCAAATCCAATGCCGCAGTCGATTGTCTCAGTAGACCACCCATTACTCTAATTTCTACAGTAATGAGTATGCAGGGTTATGACACCACTACTTTGCCACAATTGTATTCAGTAGACTGTGATTTCTCTGCAATTTATCGATAGCTTCAGACCAACATGCTTTCTACTATCGACTAATTCCTAAAGGACACCTTGATATACAAGCTTGGACAACTTTGTGTACCAACCGCTGAGCATCGACAGAAACTCATTTGGGACACGCACTACATCAAGACTACATGAAATTTTGGATTCACAAAAACACTTGTTATCCTCGAAAATTATTTCTACTAACCTTTACTTTAATTTGGCGTCAACAAGTACATTCGATCGTGTTTGTTTTGTGCCATTGCTAAACCGCTAAATCGACGACAAGGACTGTACACACCTTTTCCAGTTCCTAGTCGACCATGGGAATCTATTTCTATGGAATACTTGACCTGATATCCTACGACCAAACATCAACATGACATGATATTAGTAGTATTTGACAGATTTTCCAAGATGGCTACACTCATACCATGCAAGAATACTATGACAGCACAACAAACTGCTCAGCTCTTCTTTGAACATGTGTGGAAACATTATGGCCTCATGATGACCATTATTTTCGATAGATATGCTATATTTGTCATCACCTTTTGGAAAAATCTTTGGAAACAACTTGACACAAGATTTTATTTGTCGACACCCTTCCATTCGTAGACAGATGGACAGACGGGAGTTGTAAATCACTTAATCGTAAAATTGCTTCACATATACAACCACAAGCATCATCGAACATGGGGTGAAAACCTTCCATAGATACAACACAACTATAATCATTCTCAACACATCTCTATAGGAAAGAGTCTATTTGAGATATGTTATGGATTTCAACCCTTGGCTCCTATCGACTTAATCAGTTCCTCAACACAGCCGAATGACATCGACTTCGAAGGATGAGAAGTGGAGAAAGCATTGAAATTTAGAGATCAAATCTACAACATTTAGAAGAAATAAAAGGAAATGTTGCAACGAGATAATTCAAAAATCAAGTCCCGACACAAAAAGAATTGTATTCCTCATTCATTCAAAATTGGGGATTGGGGATTGGGTTTGGTTACATCTAAAGAAGGAGTGATTCACTAATCCATACGGAAATATGAAACCTTTGCGATATGGTCCATACACTATCATTAAACAGATTGGAGAAAATTCTTTTCATCTCGATATTCCTGCATGTCTTGACCTATATCCAATTTTCAAAGTATATCTACTTCAACCATACCATGCACCACTGTTGGAACAGAACGAATTGTAGACAACAGAACCTGAAGACATCCATCCAAATGTTCAAGAACCTCTTCTTTGCGACATAATTGTGGGATGATGTATATGCCATATAAGGATGGAATCCATTACCTTATTTCAAGTGGATAAACCTAGAAAACTCCCCGTGCAAGGAAAATGGTACTCTCATACTGAAGTAGCCAACAATTTTCCTCACCTAAATGAATACACAATGGATACCATTGTTTCTTAAGGAAGGAATAATGATCCAACTAGCAATTGGTAGGTTGTCAAGCTTCGACAAAGTCTAGCACTTCGAAAACTTCGACTACTAAGACTACTTCAACAGGTCCGCCTTGACATGTTCTCTTCAAAAATTTCACCTCGATAGGTCCACCTCGACATACATCATACCAACATGCCTTGTTAATATCAAGAATTGTCGAATATCTATAGAATTCCTATGTCTTCCAATCATTTGCGACGGTTGAAATTCTAAACTGTTATAACTTCTTTTGTAACTGAACATAACAGGTAGTCAGCGAGGCATCTCAACATCCTATATAACCATGTACACTAATGTAATATAGAGCATTATGATTCCTCCATCTTTCATGGAGAAGAAGTAATAAATTGGTTTGAATTCTTGCATATTGTCTATGCGCATACTTCTTGTCGACCTAGTTTTTTTCCTATTTTGTTGGTTCTTCTTATGTTCTTCCTCCATAACAGTACTTGAATCATTTAGACGACCATTGTCCCCATCGTGCACCTAGGAACAAATTGGATCACACATTGATAGATGCAATATATCACACTATTACACATTTCTTAGCATCATCGTTATATCTAAAACTAAACAATTAATAACCATGTCAATTCAACAACCAGGAATGTCCTAACACCAACCCATGAGACGATGCAATAAAACATAACAAGATCAATCCTTTGATCAATTCTTGGTCTGATGTAAGTGAGTTCCATATTTGAACTAGAATAAACAACATTAATTAACGTGTTTTTCCCACTCAATCATCCAAAGCACAATTACCACTTAGATATAATCATTGTTGGTAATTGTTTTGTGGTTGATTTTTAGGATACTTACATTTTCACACAACCCAATGAAACATATTTGTCTCCTTAATATTGTATAAAGGAGGAACCAAATTCTCTATTGAAGGAAATTCTTCTTTGGCAAGTACATATTCTCAATTGGGAAGAAGAATGATTTTCCTTGTAACCTAGACAAGGCTAGAGGAGTAATTGAATTCGAATTTTTTGGTAAGGAAAATGCATTCTGGGATAGAAGATGGATAACTTTACTTGAAACATAGACATGATGGAGGAGTAATTAGAATTGTAGATCACACTAAACATGATATGAGTGCTTCATACATAAATACAAGATAAGAACATGCATAACATTTTGAAAAGTAGAATGTGCACCAGCTAGAGAGGGACTTCTCTCCTATATAATTCTTGAATAAGAGAGAAGAGATAGAAATAAAAGTCCCCAATCCATTTCAAAAGGATATCCCAATGAAGAAATAAAAATTTCCTCGCTAATGAAAATCTATACCTAGGGAGACATATCTCAAATAGGGTTAGTTGAGAGTCTCAACTTAATGGAATTATAGGTTAGAGAGTTGGATGGGAGATATCATATAATGTCCTCATATCTCAGAATAAAAAGTCAATTCATTTGTTTAACTACCAACGTATAGGCATAAACCAATGGCTATCTCAAATATTGATGAAGAGTGGCTTTCATACATGTCAGTAAATATTTTCCATTTCCTAAATGATTTTAATCATTATCCATCTCATACTTTTCGATGAATGTATATCATAGTTAAATGATAATTGAGTTAATAGAGTGTATTATTGGTTCCTCTATAGTTCTATTTACTATTTGAGTGATTTCTTAGAATCGAATTCAAAGATAGATATACAATTAAAGAGAAGTTTAACAACTAATAATAAAATCCCAAGAGTAAATGGACAACCCATGTGATTGGAAGCCAATTTAAAGGAAGTGGTTCAAGCAACACTTGAAGCAGGAATTTCAACACAAGCTGAAATTGCATAGTTCCCAATTCCATATCCCTCTATGCATCTACCAAAGGAAGCAAAGGAATATTCCCTAGAATAAGCCCAAATATATATATATATAT
>LPNX010829041.1:1157456-1326852 GCA_001517045.1 Pseudotsuga menziesii
ATATAATAATACTAATATAGAAAGAATATAATATATTATTAATACATACCAATATACTGTGTATAAAAGCATACTAGGAATACCTATAGAGAGAGGAAGGATGAATTTGAATGGAATGGATTATAAACTGAAAAACCAGCTCCTTCACCATAATATATTCTTTAGTTAGGAGTGTTGTTGGTGCTAACGTGAGAGATACATTTTCATTTTGCATTGAAGTGGCATGAATCAAACCTACACATTCTGTTACTCAAACCAAATGCACTAACCAAACACCTCACACTACACACATTTCTTATATATATGTAATAACATTGCCACTTCATTTTCTAACATTAGAGAAAGTCTCTTGAGGAAGAAGCCAATAAAAGGAAAAGCACTAAATATTTTTCATACAAATCTCTACTCGACATCATATAGATCTATAGAGCTACAAACCTAAAATTAATATGCATACTGAATAGTAGAGTCTCATTTTCCATTGCATTAACATTAGGAGTCTTGTGTGCACATTGCATAGATGAAGGAACTGGATAATTGATCCTCATTAACCAAATGTTCAAGAAAAGTATAAACAAATTTTTACTAATGGAAAACTTGTTGATGTGGCATCAAAAAAATAATTTCAATTATTGATCATTTAATGAGTGATGCAATTACTTATGTGGCTGAATGTGATATTGAAGACATAAATAGGTAATTATCCTAAACTTGAGATGATATGAAGCTCAGGAAACACACATTGTGTTAGAGTTTTTACTGGTTATACAAGATCTTAAAAAAATTAGCATCATAGCATCACAACAATGCAATATGATCATTGAAAGACATTCAAGCGTAATAAGAAAGAGACACCCAAATATTTTATCCTAGGAAACCACAAGGGAGAAAACCCAACAACTTCTTCTGTATAGATTCATCACTTATTATAATGTCAGTCCAAGATAGAAAACCCAAAGTTAATATGTCTTCTTAATATTCTTCTTCTTCACCAATGAACTTGTCTTCCTCACTCTAGGAAAGAATTTTCTTGCACTTGTTGTCTGTCCAAATGAGGGAGGGCATTGCCCTATTTATATTTTTCAGTTGGGTGACCTTTTGGTCCAACATGGCCAACTTCTGAACTTTATTGGGCTGACTTCTCCTAGAGAGACTAAAATAATACATTTTACATTATTCTCTTGGGGACTATTTCCTCGACTTACAACATAGGTTTTACCTCGACTCTTACATGACAATTTACATTAATGACATCTCCGATCGGAGGGGAAACATCCCCGAAGGGAGGTACAATAAAATTCCAACAAAATATAATAATAATAATAATAATAATACAATGAATAATATCTTTCCAAGTTACATTATCAACAACACATTGTTGTACTAGGATTACCGAAACCACACTCAACTTAAAATCCATCAAATAAACACCATCATTTTTTTCATCACAAAATTGTGTTGGCCTACCTTTCCTTCATAAACAAATAAGGCACTTTTTACCATGTGTTTCGTATGAAACTAAAATAAAATGAGTGTAGGGTTCCCTTCATCAAACACCAAGTAAAAAAATCCCACGAATAATAAAAACGATGTTATTTGGTCATTTTACCATATATATGGGAATAACTGCTAAATTTGAACCAAACTATTGAATGTATACAACAAAGCATGTACAAGCTAAAACCATGAGTAGCAATCCAACAAAAAGAAACTATGAAAATTCTTGAGATACTATGAATGGTATAATATGTAGATGTGACATTGCTTGATATATAGCAAACATGCCTACAAATATCCTATGTGTAACAACAATAAGTTATTTTATTTTATTTTATTTATCCAGACATAGTTGTATGATTAATCATAATGCATTCTATAAAATTTTATCCTAGAGTTGCACATGCATGTATAATCTAAATAACCAAATGGATAGTGCTCAAAACATACATATCAGTCCACTATATGCATTATATGAGACATGCATATGTCTATCCCCAACAAAACTAGCAAAACTCTTCTTAGACTGAATCTTTCATGGAGAAAAATGTTTGATTCCTCACCCTGGATTAATGATGATTTTATTCTAGTAAGTATATATTGGCATGTAGGAAAGTGATGATACAAACTACATATAAAAACCTCAATGTTTAGACATTCATTGGGCTAAAACTAACTCTTGAATAATCATCTTTGTGATAGTTTGAAGATAAGAAAGTTATAAATTAGGTAGAGATGTTATGAATGATGCCTTTCTATCTACTCAGTTTGTTATAACCATTTCTTAAAAATTTCTCATTTATTTGGTTTGTATCATGTTCAATAGAGGACTAGAGGGAACATTCATGGCGGTGCACCATTGAAAGATATAGCTAGGATAGGGTGTGCAAAATTATCTGCAAATCTATTTTTTCTTAAACCCTATATTTGGTTAGAGATTAATGTAAATTCATGGGACATGTTGATTTTGGGATTCTCAGATAGATACAATACATGAATGCATTTGAAAATAATTGAAAATATTAAAAGCATGTGTTATCTGTGAAGGTAAAAAAACCTTGGTTCAAAGGAATATCACATGCACAAGAATATGAATAAAAGTAAATTGTTTTCCAAGAAGGGCCTAAAGAATATGATGAACTCAAAGGTAATTGTTGTTATTGGAGAACTAACTTTAGGCTATGATTCAACTGCCGCAACAAGGTTTGGACATCCTTTCAAAGTATTATAATTACGTTTTTTTCAGAAATACATTCTTGGAATCAAACCAATAATTATTTGTTTGAAGGAACACTTAGAATGGTTGAAAAGCATGCCAATTCTCAAAGCAAGTATCTTGTTGTGATTGGTGAAATTTGTGAATGTGGGAGATCCATTTTCCATTCTTCCTTTTTTTCGAGCTACTTTGTATGTTAGTGACCAATACAAAGTGTAATTATAGTAAATGGTATAATAATATCATATTTGATAGAAAATTAATCCAATAAAAGCATACCTTTCAATGGTTCCTTTCTAAACCAAGAGACATGTTGGTTAGGTCCATATGGTGGTTCCCACAATATAGAATATTCACCTTTATTAATTTGTTCTTTAATTGTCTTGATATGGGTAAGGAATGGTTTCAATAACCCTGGGGAGAGATTATAGGTCTTACCTCTAGCTAAAATAATAGTGACACCTAAAAAAAGACTAACACCATGAGAGAAAGAATGAAGATGCTTCCAATAATAACACTCCTATGTCGACTATGTACATCTATTTACAGGATTGATAAATACTATTCAATAGAAATTATTTGAAAATAGTAGCATTCTTCAGCATGGTATATGGAGTATATGGAATAACTGTCGATGACAATACTAATATTTTAAACTCACAATCCATACTATCATAACATGAAAAAAATATCAAACAGAGGGGAATAATAAAGAAAACTGACAACTACAATTGGGCCCAACTCCAATTCCAATGGTAGGAATTCTAAGAGAAGATGTAAAAACAACTACGACTAGAGAAGGAACACACTCTAGTACAGTGGAAAAACAACTTGCATCTTTTAAATACAATGAACTGTCCAAAATATGCTAGGAGAAGGTTTTGATGCCTAATTAAGTATAGCTAACATAATGGACAAAAATCCACTTCAATTATATTTTAAAGCATACCTTTGTAGAACTAGAAACATTTCTACCCTATGGCCTAAAGCCACCTAGCACACTTATTTCTTGAGGATTCAACTGAACATGTCCAATAATTGTAATTCATGTCTCAACTATAGATCTTGCTGCTACAACCCTAGTTGTTGTACCCCCTTCAAGATTTATTGCATCCCTACGCTCCTCCTTTGATAGTCGAGTTGTACTTGTAACTGCCTATTTAAAAAATGTATTTTAACCACATCTCACTCAAGTTTTCACATCACCAAAAAAACTTAAACATGCACATTCCTTACAAATAATTATTTCATATTTTAAAGAAGATGATTGACTGACTTATATTTTGAAAAAAACTAAAAATAACCTTTAAATAAATTGATTTTTTTTATGAAATAACATTAAGGGATAGAGTAATATTTCAACTCATGTCTGTAAATAAAATATGTCAAATTAATAAGTATTATATTTTGAAACACTTTTGACTAGTTAATTTGCTCATTGCTTTCTTCATAGATTCCAAAAGGCAAATCACCAACAAGAAGGGATATAGAAGCTCCATGAGATACATCATGGCAATGAATCAACATATAATCCAAGGTGACAATAAAGCATCATATTATATTTTCATTCCCTGGACAGACTCCTATGTTCAAAATTCAAATGGCCTTAGAGAGTTTATCCTCCAAAATTCAACCTAGACTAGTTGGTGAACCCTGTAAATCAATAGTCTAATAAATTATCCAACTTAAGAGTTGATTTTATAGGGTTTTATTCACTTAGAAGAATCAAATGTGAAACTTGATGGTGTGATATGACACTTGTAGAAATGAAAAGACACTAGGAGAATACAATTGTTTATAAAAGTAAAGTTGATTCTTAATTGAAAAATAACACAATAAAACATTTCTGAAAGGAAATATTTTCCTTTTCAATTGTAAAATTTCAAACAGACTCAATCTTTTTCTTTTCATTTCAAAATTGGAGAAATAACTACCTTTTGACATCTTAAAATTTTCTAATCTCTATTCATAAAATGCAAGGAAAGAAGCACACACACACATACACACACACATATATATAAGGAAAATATCTTGTCTTATGAATCAATTCAATGCATGCCACACCAACTGATATAAAAAACAGTTCTAAACAATGGATTCTCTTATTTACTTCTTTAATAAACACAATGCCAAATAAAACTTTCAAAGAAATATAAAATATTTATTTTCTTTTTCTGTTGTACTCTAACAATAATCACATAGAAATGAGAAATGGAAAGTTTTTAGTTTTTATATAATTCAGATTTGAATGACCAATCTATCAAGCTATATAAACAAGCACACAAGCCAAATACAAACTAAAAACCTTAATGAAATTAACAAGCATCAATGAAAAGAATTTTTTTTTTGTTATAAGAAATGTTACTTCTTGAGATATTTTTTTTACAAAGTGTAACCCAACTTATGACAGTCTTTCAAACCCAAAAATTATAATCAAACCAAAGAATGATTGAAAACTCAAAAAATATAGGCTATATGTGCCTTTGACCATAATAGACCGTGTATATATGAGCTTTTCTACTCAATAAATAAAAACCATTAGTGGTTTTTGTTGGACACAATGGCCACATTGAGAGGGGGGGTGAATCAGTGTGTGAGAAATTTAAACCTTTTTACACTTCTATTAGTCAATAAGAGTATATGAATCATTATGTAATCAATTACATAATGTACTGAATCAATCATGAGTCATAAGCATAAACATGACATCAAAAGAGACACAAGAATATATGGAATTTTGATCCTTATTTATTGTACATGGAAGACAACAATCTTTTCGATTACAATCAGCACCAACTGATGAAAATAGCACAAACTCTCATAACATGACCTAGCCTGGTTTTCTTAGCTCCAACTAAGAAGGGTTTAAGGAGTCTAATCCTCAAGTGCAAGATTCTTCTTGTAAGAAATCATATGGCTTTGCTGCACAACCAACCTCTACTCTACACATCAATCTTTTCTCATCACTCTGCTGGTCAACACTACTCATCAATCTCTGGTCAATCTTCTCATCAATATTTGGTCAATCTATTCATCACTACTGCTCAACACTGTTGCTTATCACTGTTGCTCAAGTATCTATGCCCATCAACTTTGCTCATCATTTCTGGTCAAGCTGGTCAATATGCTCATGTACACATCATTGTACACCTCATCATACACAATTACTAAACAAGTAATTATGCTATTCTTTCACTGAACATAAGGCATGCATCGTCATGCATCATTATCATAGGTATGCATTATCGCCATAGAGTATCCATCATTGTCATAGGGCATGCATCCTCATCATCAAATATACATCATCATCATCAAGTATACATCATAGTGCATAGGAGAGAATCATCACACTATGGTATGCATGTACATCATATTGTATAGGAGTGCATCAACATCATAGAGTGTACATCATTATCACAAGCATTATCATCATAAAGTGTATAATATCATAGCATAAAGGTATGCAACATCATCATCGTAGCCTGCATAATGACTCCAAATATATATATCAATATAGAGGCTCACATACTAAGATCAAAGATGAACTATATCCATGAGAGACATGTGCCATCACAAGAGAAACCCAAAATCATGAACCATACCTTTTCGAAGATCACAAGATGAAGAAACAGTAGAAAAACTAAAATTAGCTCTAGATCATGTCATTGCATATCCTCATAACAAGATTTCCAACAAGCCAAGAATTTTGTAATTCTGATTCCGTATCAGAAATTTATGTCAATTTTAGTGAAGATGCCCAGAAATTTCTCCTCCACAAATTTTTGCACTTTTCTCCAAGAGTTGTGAAAATAATGAGAGAATCTATGATGAACAAATGAAATGTTTGATATTCTATTTATATAGATTGTGGAGGAAAGTTATTACCTCAAACTGGATCGACACACAATTCAAAATTACAAATAATTAAATTCTCTTTTGTTTGGTCAGCTGACCCAAAGGTGTGGGGTACACCAACTTCAAAAATTCATATCTCTTCAATTGCAAGGATTTAGAAGATGATCCACATAAAAACGCAAATGGATTGATGAGTAATATCTCCCTATGATGGGTTTATTTGAAAATTATTGGTATAATACCCTTAAATTCTTCAATATGTTCAGAACGTCAAAGACCCCACACATGAGTGTGCCAAAGACCATACCACCAACTACAAGAGTTTCAAATTATAGTTCAACATATCAAGGCACTTCCATGTGACATACCTTCCTCTACATCCCAATAGCCATATAACCACAAATATGAGCATACATCTATTAATCTTGACAGTGATCTAGGAACACAAGCACAGTCTCATCAAAGATTAATGAACAAATAACACATGAAATGGTGTAATCGGACTACGGAATGAGTAGCCGCTCTGTATATTCAATAAAGAATTGATAATTACAATACAATGTCATTCTACAAGAATGAATGAAGAGACAATTCGAATTCCTTAGGAGGTCATTCGAATTGAATGAGTGAGTCTAGCTTAATTGATTGTAAGCCATGGTTCACACTTAGTTAACCACTGATCAAAAACCTAATTGACTCAACAAAGCATAACTGAAGTCGGAGTGCAATAAATGACTGAGTCTCAACTGAAATAGATCAGACACATGTCACAGCTCACCAACCATCAAGAGGTAGCGCTACACTGACTCCAATGAACCCCGATGAGGTTAACTGAAGTTGAACTACACATCAGAAGTGGTTGGAGGCGCCCTTGTTGACTCCAGTTCATTAAATAATCATTAAATAATATATTTAATGAGAGGAGGTGCCTTAATTGACTTGTTTAACTGATTGTAACCACCAGTTAGCAATTAGGTGCATTAATATCACTCATATCACCCCCGGAGTGCTCCAGTTAGCCTCCCCGAATGTAGGATAAGGCTAAGTTAGCCTCCTTGACTGAAGGGAAACGTGGGTGAGACTGGATGATGACATTTAATGCTCCACTGATGTCAATAATACTTAGGATAGTGGTTTAACTAGGCCAATTTGAACAAAAAGAGTGTGTATGGTGGTAAATGTCTCCAACACCCGCCCTTAAGCTATACCCAGGAGGAGTTAGAAAACAAAATGCATAAAAATGCTAGGGCCCTGGCAACTAAGGCCATAGGTCACCTTGTACAATGCTAAAACTGAAACAATGCTCAAAACAAACTAAGTGAGGAAAAGAGGGAAAACCCAATGGGAAAAAACCCCCCTCAAGCTGAACACTGAAAGTAGTCTGAATCACCTTAATGAACTCAACCCCAATAGTGAACGAAGGTAAGTGAACTTCTTTTATGAAAAGCTCTTGGTGAAGATGTTTGCAATCTGCTCATTAGTCGAGCAGTATTGCAGAATGATGGTCCTATCATGCACTAGGTCCTTGATGTAGTGCATGTTGATATCGACATGCTTGGTCCTCTTCCTGGTAACTGGATATATGGATATCTTAATAGCACTTTGATTGTCACAAAAGAGGACAATGGACAAAGTACTACCAAGATAAAACTATGAAAGAATGCCTTGCAATCAAACTGCTTGGATGCAAGCATTCACTGCTCCTCAATACTCGACCTCTACTGAAGATAGTGCTATGGCAGCCTGCTTTTTGCTTGACCAGAAAATGGGGCCACCACCAAACATGAATAAATATCCAGAAGTATACTTTTGATCAATAGAATCACCCGCCCAATCAGAATCTATGTATCCAACCAGCTCTAGCTCGAAGTCTGCAGCATAGTGAATGTCGTAGGTCCTGGTTCCCTGAATATACTGGAGGATCCTCTTGGCTTCCTTCCAATGAAGATAATTATGCTTCTACATATATCTTGATACAGAATTCATGACATAACAAATATCAGGCCTAGAATGTGTCAAGTACAACAAGCTACCAATCAACTGTCGATAGATAGTGCAGTCCATGGGAGGTGTGCTTTTTCCTTCTTCAAGGCTGATCCCTGAAAGGAAAGGGAATGGTGTAGGCCTACAATAAGCCATGTTCAACTTGACTAACAGGTCTGAAATTTATTTGGACTGAGTGACCATAATCCCATCATAATTTTGCTCAATTTTGAGCCCTAGAAATTGTTTTAGAAGCCCCAAATCACTCATTTCAAAGGCATTGTGGAGAGAAGTTTTGATGGCTGAAATGGAAGCAATTGTGCTACCTGTGATCAGTAGTTCATCAACATATAAAACAATTATAATTATATGACCATCATACTTCTATAAATACACATTTGGATCTGATCTACATCTCTGAAATTTTTTCAAGAGAAGGAAGGCATCCATCTTGGAATACCACTCTCTTAGGGCCTGTTTTAACCCGTATAGTGACTTCTTTAGCTTGCAAACCAAAGATGGATAAGTGATGTATCCCTCAGGCTGCTTCATGTGTATCTACTCATGAATATCTCCATGCATAAAGGCTAACTTAACATCCATGTGATGCACTTCCCCGTGCTTGGATGCTGAAATTGCCAAAACTAGGCAGATGGAGTCCATTTTTGCAACCGGTGCAAATGTCTCATGGTAGTCCACACCTTGGACCTGAGAGAAACCTTTTGCCACCATAATTGCCTTATATTTACAGTTGCTTCCATCAGAAGCAACCTTGTTCTGAAACACTCACTTTCATTGAACCAATTTCCTTCCCGGATGAAGAGAAACTAGCTCCCAAGTAATGTTTTTCTGAAGAGAATTCATATCTTCATCCATGGAAACTTGCCATCTCGGATCCTTCCGAGCATGATAGTAGGATTTAGGATCTGAAATAATCATAAAATAACAAGTTTCAAATAGCAAATTATCAGAACAAGAGAGCGCAATACCTGCTCTTTGGAAATCAGACCGGGTTCTCTTTGGATCATCCAGATTTCCAAGGTTTTCTCCTGCGGAGGAGAGTGTCTGTCGGGCCCATGTAGGAAGATGATTTTGCACTTCAGATTTTGATTCAGAATCTGGTGATTGCTGTACAATGATATCAAATATCATAGGATCCAAATCAGGGTCATCACCCCCAAATTCATCATCCAAATATTCAGTAGAATAGGAAGGAAATTCAACGGTTTTCTCCTTCACTAGTTCCACCTCCTGAAGAGGCTCATCGAACTTGACACTACTCTCGATGATGATCTGTTTGGTATTGATATCCAGCAGCTTGAATACTTTATATTCATTAGGATACCCAATAAATAGGCATTCTATGCTTTGCGGTTGCAAATTCCTTCTCTTATCAAGCAGAATCTGGGCCCATGCAGTGGACCCAAACACCCATAGGTTCGACACATCCGGCTTGTGTCCGAAGAATGATTTGAAATGAGTATTTCCTTTCATGGATGAGTGTGGCACCATTTTCTGAATGTATTCTGCATCATGCATGGCTTCAGCCCACAAATTTGCAGCAAGCTTCTTTGACTCCAACATACAGGTGGTCATCTCCTTGAGAGACCGATTCTTCCTTTCCGCTACTCCGTTCTGTTGGGGAGTGTAGGGAATTGAATGTTGGACATGAATACCACTTTGGGAGAATATGTATAGAAACTAATTAATGACATACTCCCCTCCATTATCAGATCTCAAGATCTTGATCTTAATCCCAGAGGCATTTTCGATCAAGGCCTTCAATTTAGAAAAATTTTCACATACTTCTAATTTCTTTTTGAGAAATAAAACCCATGTGTACCTTGAAAAATCATCAATAAAGGTAAGAATATACCTTGGTCCATTCATGGATGTGATAGGCATTGAACCGCTGATATCAGAATGTATCAGCCCCAATATGCATGTAGCTCAGTTTGCCTTCCCCCGATCGAACTTGTGCTCAGGGTGTTTTCTAATCACACAACCACTGCAAATTCCCATGGTTTCCTTCATGACCGGGAGGCCTTCAACCATGGAGTGTTTCTGTAATTGCTACAAATATTTGAAATTAATATGGCCAAACCTCTCATGCCACAACCTACTAACCTCATCCCCATCAGTTAGCAGAGCGGTGGGCTTTGCATCTGCAACAAAGTGAGAGAACTCATAGGATTTTGCATGATGGTTTGCAAGGCCTTTAGCAATGAGTTTCCTGGATGAAATTTCTATTATATAAACATCATTTGTGCTAAAAGAAACTCTCTTAGGTAGTCCAGTATGTGTCATCTAATAGACACTAAGGATATTTTATGCCAGAGACAGTACATACAATACATTTGAAAAGAAACTATTTTCAAGATCAATTGTACCTTGTCCTTCTGAAATGATGGTGGAGTCATCTCCCACGTGGATGGGGATGGATTTTCTGGTCTCCAAGGACGAAAAGGAGTCTCTTTCATCCATCATGTGGTTTGAAGCTCCTGAATCAATCAAGAGTGCTTTTGACTTCGAAGTGCTTGCCATGAGGGCATGAGCTTTCTCATGTTTTGGTTCCCAATCATGTTGATCTCTCCTTCGAAAAATTTCTAGAAGATTGATGTGATTCCTCTCAAGGAGAGAGGTTTCTTCATCAAGATTTTCCTTCATGCAGGCATGTTCAGGGTGAAAACCCTTCCCACAATAAGAACACTTGACTTTTTTGTCGCCATGGTGCCCTTTTCCTTTGTTCTTCCTTGAGCCGGAAGACTCATCATGCTGCTGGTTTTCAACTCTAGGTTTAGGAGCATCAAATTTGTTTTTTTTATTCTTTTGCTGCTTTCCTTTACCCTTCAGATGTTTGGGCCCTGAGACATGGAGATATTTATTACAGGAATATTTGATGATCCCCATTTGGACAAGCTTGTCATGTTCACTTGTCAGGGACTCAATGAAGGCATTGAGTGTAGGCATCTTCCATCCAGGGGTTGTGAGCTTCCCTGTACGGAATGTAGAAACAAAAACTGAATAATCAACCCCAAGTTTGGAGAGTATGGCGAGGATGAGCTGATAATCCTCCTTCTCCACTTTGCATTGATTCAAGAGTAAAAAAGTATGCTTGAACTTTGTGAAGAAATCATTCAGAGTCTCGAAATTGGAGGGCTGGAGAGACATGAGTTCATTTTCGAGCTGGTAAACTCTCAAGTCATCATGCTTTCCATATAGAGTTTCCAAATTTTCCCATATTTATTTCAGAGTCTTCAATCCCGCAAGATGGAAGAGAAGGTCTCGGGAAATAGAGAGGCACAAGAAACTGAAGGCTTCATCCTTCTTGTTCAAGAATCTTGATTTTTCTATGGCAGATCCAGGCTCATCTTCAGTGTCCATGGTGACTCTAAAAATTCCTCTGGAGCACAGCTGAATCTCCATATCACCTTTCCATGAGTGTAAATTGTATGGAGTCAAGAGATCTACTGAGGAGGCCATCTGGATGTGCTGGAGCGAATGCTTCACCTCTAGAAACCTGAAAATGAAAATAGAAAGGGCAATGTAAGGTCAGACAGCCTGCACATTCTAGTCTTTTGTCACACCCAGCATAGTCAATCAAGCAAGCTTGATCAACAAGTTCTTTACTTGGGGTATTAAGTGGTAAGCCTTGGCTTCTGGTGCAGTGCTATATTTTTTAGATATTACTCAATTTTCATGTAGAAATCTGTTAAAAAGCTTGTTTTTGAGAGATAGAGCTTCCTCCCACCGCAAGCTCTGATACCATATTAATCTTGACAGTGATCTAGGAACACAAGCACAATCTCATCAAAGATTAATTAATAAATAACACATGAAATGGTGTAATCGGACTACGGAATGAATAGCTTCTCTGTATATTCAATAAAGAATTGATAATTATGATACAATGTCATGCTACAAGCATGAATGAAGAGACAATTCGAATTCCTTAGGAGGTCATTCAAATTGAATGAGTGATTCTAGCTTAACTGACTGTAAGCCATGGTTCACACTTAGTTAACCACTGATCAAAACCCTAATTGACTCAACAAACCCTAACTAAAGTCAGAGTGCAATAAATGACTAAGTCTCAATTGAAAGAGATCAGACACATGTCACAAATCACCAACCATCAAGAAGTAGCACTACACTAACTCCAATGAACCCCAATGAGGTTAACTGAAGTTGAACTGCACATCAAAAGTGGTTGGAGGTGCCCCTGTTGACTCCAGTTCATTTAATAATCATTAAATAATATATTTAATGAGAGGAGGTGCCTTAACCAACTTGTTTAACTGATTGTAACCACCAGTTAGCAATTAGGTGCATTAATATCACTTAGATCACCCCCGGAGTGCTCCAGTTAGCCTCCCCGAATGTAGGAGAAGGCTAAGTTAGCCTCCTTGACTGAAGGTAGGCGTGGGTGAGACTAGATGATGACATTTAATGCTCCACTGATGTCAATAATACTTAGGATAGTGGTTTAACTAGGACAATTTGACCAAAAAGAGTGTGTATGGTGGTAAATGTCTCCAACAACATCACCATCAACAAGCTACCAAGTGTGTGGGTTCAAGACCCAAGGAACCACATGCAAGGGTTTCAAGGAATTTTTCAAATATATCATATAATACTTAAACAAGATAGTTTCCATGGAATTCAATACCATCACATAGGAATCCATCACCAAGTGATGAGGGAGTCATGACCAAATATTCCATCATATCAAAGGCTCCAACAATAATGGGCTTACAAACTACCATATATATGGATTCTGAGACCCAAATCATTTCCAAATGCACCCTGAATGATCATATAGAGTCCAAGGTTGATCATGCCACCATTTATGTGGGTACCAAACCTTCTCATGCATAATCACCATCTCTAAGGGTTCCATGACCCCAACAAGGGCTACACAAGAATCAAGATCTTTATCAAGGGTTCCAAGTATTCATTAAGTCATTAATGAACACATCATCACCTTTAAGGACCATTAAGCCATAAAATGTGGGTCCAAGGGCTTCTTAATCAAGAAAGGGGATTCATAGGATTCTTCAACCACCTAAAACACACTAGGAGACCTCCAAGGGTCATGATCCATCATGACATCACCTGTGGGGTTTCTATACCTTCTTCTGGGGTACCATGATACCATTAGAGCATGAATGACCACATAGTGGGTCATTAATGCTTCACCAATCCATCTAAGGATTCACCATCATACACAAAGGATTCAACACCAACTTCAGGGTCTTCAACACCAACTTCATGGTATTCAATGCCATCAACAGGGTCTTTATCAAGGTGGTGGCTACAAGATCCATCCGTGTGGGTGCAGGGACCTTGTCAACTAGGTACAAGGTGCTTCAAGCCACAAACCCACTCTGTAAGGGGTCCAAGGCACTACAAGTGAGACTTGGTGGCATCAATGAAAACCTGTGGGCCACTGCAAGTCCATGTTGGCATCAATGACAATTTCATCAACAGTTTTATTAGTTTTTGCAAACTCATACAAGGTTGTAATGAGAAAGACACTTAAACTAGATTCATTCATATATGAAATATTTCAATTTGGTTATCAAATAAAACAAGTTATGAAGGAAACTTAAGTTTATGGTTTTATCCCTTGTAGTTGTAATTCTAGACCAATCCGACAAAAGAAGTTATGAAAGAAACCTAAGGTTATGGTTTTATCCCTTGTAGTTTTAATTCACAACCAATCCCACATGAGGACTTGAGACAATTGTATAACCAAGACAATTATTTAACCCTTGTTATAGAATCAGTTAGACAAAATAAAGTGAAGAACGTATTTATTCTTAAACCCAACATATATTGTTTTCTCATGAGATAAGCCCATACTTAAAATGTAGAAATAAGTGGATAAACAATTTCAATATGTATTGTAATGAAAATGAAAATTTATGATCCTAAGTTTGTTAGAAGTTATCCATTTTGTTATACTTCAAATCTAGTAAAAGAAAAGCTAGTTGTAGATAGTAGGTGCAAGTTAGGTTTATAGTGGTGCAATTTTGGAGAACGATGGGTACCAAACTCAAATGGAGCATGGGATTTCATATATTGGATAAATAGAAACTTTAAACCAAGCATTGCTTCAACTATCAGGGGTTGTAATCAAAATGATCCAAGGATGTAGAATAATATACTTGAAAACATTCAACAATAATAGATAAATTCATATCTCTAGAAAAGAAACTCTTTGTCAACTTCATTAAATTTTCTTTGACAAGGGTAAGAGTAACGAGTTCACTTTAAATTATGAAAAATGAAATATTTAATATTTGTCAAAATAATTTTGTAAATACATAAGGATATATTATAACGCTTGAAAATATAATAGAAATGATATAAAATTATACATGGAAACTACAGGGAAAATCATGATTTTGAGAGATTCGACTTGGTATGTATCTATTTGAGAAAAAATAAGTAAAATTTTAAAAATGTATGACATGGATCTTTCTAATCTTAGAGAAACATTTTTTTTTATTCAAGCTACTTCCATATATGTATAGTAAACATACATGTATATTTACTATGTAAAAAATGTTTTAAGTCTTTTTAAACCTTTAATGTTGAAAGAACATAAATCTACTCCACTATTGAATTTCGTAGACTATTTAAAAGTTGGATACAAAAGAATAAGGAAAATTTTGAATACATAATGTACATAAAGCCAAGAAAATATACTGAGATGTAAATAACACTTAAATACATTAATCCCACAAAATACTTCTAACTATTTAATATTTAAAATATTAAAAAAAAAAAGACAAAAACCTCACCAATGTGATGTCATAGTATGACCCGAATGAGATAAATATATATATTTTTATCTACTTTGGTGCTTTCTGGGTGGAACAAATGGACGACATGGCTTGTAGGGCCCATTTTAGGGGAAGGTATTACTTTGCATATTTGGGTTCTATAACCTTTTAAGGTTCGTTTGATGGATTAAATGATGTTTCTAGGGTCAAAATTTTGTGAGAATAGCTACATCCCCTTGATGTTGTTCTAAGCTATGAGACCTTTCCAATAGTAAAAGAATCACCTCATTTAGAATCGGTATAAGGAATTTATGCCTCACACAAGTCATGCATTCCCTATATATGGCTAGCCCATGAATTCACACCCTATTAGTATCTAGGGTGGGTATGCATCTATTTGGGGGTAAAAAATGTTAGATTTTTATCATTCAACCTAGCATTATGATCGTAGGATCTTTAACTGAGAGAATAACATGCACAACAATAAACACAAGAGACAAGAGACACAAAGAATTTTCCATGGGGAAACCATAAAGAAGAAAACCCTTCAACTTCCTCAGAGATAGAATCAACACCAAAATTAAAACCCAAACACATAAAGATGATCTCCTGACAGCAGCAGTCTCTCTCTTGTCCCAACAACTTCTCCTCTCACGCATGCGCCCCAATGAGTGAGTGTGTGTGTGATAAATAGAGAGGCTCACTCTCTATTTATATTCTTTCGTTCACTTGAAACCCACTCCAACATGTCGACCTCACTTAACAATTACTTACTAGAGCTGACATCTCTAGGAGTGTCTAATAACCCTAGTGCCCCACAAATTGTGGGGACTTTCCCTCCTCCGACCAACAAGGAGGCTTATCCTTAACACAACAGTGGGGACTATTGCCCCGACTTACAATTACTCACCTAGGGTCGAATTCTTGAGGATAGTCTAATAACCCTAGGGACCCACAACTGCGGGGACTTTAACCCTTGACCAATAGGAGGGTTACCCACAATGACTTGACATGACTTTTTTACATTATAGAACCTCCCTATAGGAACATCGGGGCATGACATGACTCAATTACATTACAGACAAATCCTGTAATAAACATCGGGGTACAATACATAAGATATATGGTTGAATACATTCCGAAGTTACAAATACATTAACACTCCCTCTTAACTAAGAAGGTATTCTCTCGACACAATTTGTCAACACTGGTCTTCTTCTTTGGATCATCCCATCATCTGCATCTTCAAGTCATCTTCATCTTCAAGTCATATTTATCTTGATTTGGATCATCACTCGATCTGGATCATGATCACTGGATATGGATCATCACTCGATCTGGATCATGATCACTGGATATGGATCATCACTCGATCTGGATCATCTCTATTGGATCATCACTGGATCTGGATAATCACTCGATCTAGATCATCGTCACTTGATCTGGATCATCACTGTTGGATTTGTATCATCACCCGATCTAGATCATCTCGGGGTCATCATCATTGGATCTAGATCATCACTGTTGGATCTGGATCATCACTTGATCTGGATCATCTCTACTGGATCATCATCACTGGATCTAGATCATCACTTGATCTGGATCATCACTGGGTCAACATCATAGGTGCTATCTCATGATTCTTCTTGTCACAGGAAGTTCTATAGAGACGACCCTTTTTCATGCTGGTTGTAGGCCTACCTCCTTGTAGGTATTTGGTAGCCCTTATATTTGACCCTAAATCAGAATGGCCATTACTCAAATATGACCTTGACTCGTCAGAAATGCACAACACTTACATCTGACCTTGACTCGTCAGAAAGGAACTCAATCCTATACTAAGGGTTCCTGGTAATTGACCAGGTGCCTCCATTCAGAGAATGGTAGTAGCCCTTACATCTAACCTACTCATTAGAATGGCTGACACTCACATCTGACCTACTTGTTAGAAAGGCGGTAGCCCTTACATTTGATCATGTAGGAACTAATCCTACAGTCACAGCAGAATGGCCGGCACTCACATCTGACATTGAAGAAAGCAATCCTCTCACCATGATAGAATGGCAACAACCCTTATATCTGATCAAGTGGGAACACATCCCTCAATCACATCAGAATGGCCATGCGCTCACATTTTATCATGTAAGACTACGTCTTACAATCGTATCAGAAGGGCCCTTAGTCCTAGACCAAGTATTCCTGGTAACTCACTAGGCATCTCCATTCCAAGAATGGAAATAGACCTTATATCTGATCATGTAGGAACCAATCCTATAGTCATATTAGAATGGCTTAGCACTCATATCTGACATGGAAGGAACCAATCCTCTCACCATGATAGAATGGCTCAGCCCTTACATCTGACCTACTCATCAGAATGGCTTATGGAATCATCACTTCCCCTTGGAGGGAACCTCGATCTGGAGAACACCAAGCTTCTCCTTGAAGTACAAAAAACTTCACTCCGGCCAATGGCTTCATCAACACATTAGCTATCTGATCATCCGTCACACATTAGCTATATAGTGATACTTGATCTCTATATGCTTTGATTTGTCATGGAACACCGGGTTCTCTGACAACTTCACACAACTTTGTTTGCCACAATGTATACAAGTAGCATCCATCTAGAGATCAAATAAATCAGATAGTAGCTTCTGCAGCCATACTACCTCACAACTAGCTAAACAAGCTGCGACATACTCTGCTTCAGTTGTACTCAGCACCACACAGGATTGCTTCCTGCTCAACCAAGAGATCACACATGATCCCATACTGAAGAAACACCCTGAAGTGCACTACCTGCCCAATCTGAATCCACATAACCTTCCAAGTTAATCTTTTGATTCGCCTCATGCTTGAGCCCATAATCAACTATACCCCTCAGGTACCTTACTGCATGCTTTGCAACCATTAGGTGAACATGTCTCAATGTGTTCACAACAAAGAAAATATCTGGTCTCGTATTCGTCAGGTACATCAAGGACCCAATCATCTGACGATACATCGTATCATCAACCGTCTCTGATGAAGCATCACTTAATATCTTCATGTTCGATGCCATAGGTGTGGTCATGGCCTTGCAGTCCATCATCCTGAATCTCTTCAGGATCTCTACCATATATTTCCCTTGTCCTAGGGAAATCCCATCTGCATTCTACCACACCTCCATGCCTAGAAAATAGTGCATCGACACATAACGGGAGCATCGCTGGTATTCCGCCTTCAACCTTAAAGCAAAGGTTGGAATCCACTTTACTCTCAGTAAAGCCTGGATTCATCAGTAATCTATCCATCCTGTCGTACCATGTCGAACCTTAGGATCTTCTGTAGTCACTCCCTCTGAAGAAGAGCATCATACTCCCTCTGTATTTCGTACTCTATGCACTGAAACATTCTATACCGGAGTCACAAGTAGCTTCCTATGATACTAACATTCTATTTATCCATCTAGTGTATAGAATTTCATCTTCAACCTTGTAGAAAAGGTTAAGATCTTCATCAAACTCAACATGTATGTGTTATCCCATGTGTGTCTTTTGAATTCGTACAAGGCCTTCTTTGATTTGCACACATGATTCTGCCTGTCATGTGTCTTAGCTCCCACTGGATGCAAATGTCTCTTCATAGTTTATTCCTTCTTTTCATGAGAAGCCTCGTGCTATGAATATTGCCTTGTATCCCACGATGTTTCCATCTACTGCATGATGGAACTACAAACTTTCCTTCACGTATCAATACTGCATCTTTAGACATCATTCTTCTTGAACTGGTCTTCCCTTTCTTCTTGGAAGGTTCTGCATCAATGATGTCACTACATTCATCATATTATTTCTTCATCTTGAACTGTCGTTACTTGTATTCAGAACAAGTCTCATTCTTCTTTCCTTGTAGGTGATTATGTATGCGATCTTTCCTACAAGTCAAATGCATTTGTATGGTTAGAAACATTTCATAAGGAATATTCATACTGGAAAATTCTTTTGCATAAATAAATGATCATGCAACTACTTTTAGCCAATACAACATTCATCCATATCTCACGGAAACTTTCTAGATGCCTTCCATCTCTACCAGGACAACATTGAGATTGTGCACTAATCCAATATGTCAGCAAAGAGGTTTCATTCTAGATAAGTAGCAATGGAGAGTTGTATAGCACCATGAGCTACTTACCCATCATATGCATATTAGTAGTATACTGTCATTAATGCAAACATTCTATCATGCATAATACATTAACTAAATATAAACAAATGCATAACAAAATAATATCATGAGATGACAATTGAATACTTATGTTTATTTGTTTCGTGGGTAGATTCCTTCTTGAGCCTTCAAATTCATCGTCTTATTCATTCATAATAGCATCATTTCTTATCCAAATGCTAAAGTGGATAAGAGGTTCTTCAAGAGTTGAGTTCTTCATATTCCACATCACTTGAGAGATCTTCAGTTGCTCCCATCTTCTCTTCTCTTATTATGAGTTGAGCTTCTTCTTCTTATGTGTGCTCTTCCTAGAGTCTGCTGAAAGTAATTACTTCCTTATGACACACATTCCTTGAAAGAATGAATCCTATGATCCTAGGATTCCATTCAAGGTGGCTATCACCACTTCTGCATTCTCCACTTCTTCTTCTATTGTTACAAGTTGTTATTTGATTTGAGAGATGCTTGTAAAGTATGACTGCATGGTCTTTGCATTTTGGATCTTCACATGCTTCAACTGGTTTCTTAAGTTCATATTTTGATTTTTGTTCTTCCCTTAAAATAGGTTGGTCAAGGAATCAAACATATTCGATGTCTTTGGGGAAGACACTTGTGGTACAAGTTGATCCATGATTGAATCGGCAATGATCTTCTTGGCCTTGACCAAGTTCTTCTTGTGTAAGGCTTTTAGCCTCATCTCCGTTTGGAACTAGAACCTCTCTACTTTTGTAGGTGTCCAATTCATTTTCTTTCAGAGACATCATATACTTCCATGCTTGGAAGTTGTCAAATTCACCAAGCATATCATCAAGCTGATGTGATAGATCACTTTTGAAATGAGAACCCCAAATGGAAATAGCAAAAGATTAGATCTTACTAATTTGAGGTGTCTGTACTGGTTCCGGAGCTGGCTGATTTAGGGTTTGTCAAAGAAACCCTAATTTTCAAAACTTGGAATCTTTTAGATCTGATTGGATAGAAAGATATATCTCTTCAATTTGAGCTTTCCAATGTACTCCTTTTCTAAAAATAGTCGAGGGAAGCTCCCGGAACAGGAAGCCCTAGTTTTCCAATTTATTTTGCAGAAATTGCTGTTACTGTTTCTGTTGTACCTCTGAAATTACTACTCCTATGTGTTGAAAAATTTTCATGGAGGTATCCTTGCATATCCCTGTTCCAACACCATAAGTTTCATCAGCATTGGTTTCACCAATTGGGACTTATGATCATTTTCCCAAGGTGACCTGTTACAGGACTGTTCAAAATAGCGAAGTTGTATGGACTTCCACGTGTCATTGGTTCATATTCTGGGTCTGAAACGTGGACCATAGAATGTACAGTCCATTCCCTTTCTGGAACATCTTTAGAAGTATCATTTGGACATGTGTATCCCAACATATAGAAATTCTCCCCAGGTGTCCTGTTTAGGGATGAATTCTGGAAGAGGCTGGAACCCTAACGTGGAGGGATCATATCTCCCAGAATA
The DNA here is from genome assembly GCA_001517045.1 of Pseudotsuga menziesii. Taxonomy (NCBI): domain Eukaryota; kingdom Viridiplantae; phylum Streptophyta; class Pinopsida; order Pinales; family Pinaceae; genus Pseudotsuga; species Pseudotsuga menziesii. Next base: position 1,178,494 of record LPNX010829041.1, read on the forward strand.
TAGCAAATCGGGGGCTGAATTTTGGACATAGTGTAAATCAGAATTTTATATTCAGCCTCTACAATTTTTATCTCCTACTCCTTCGACAATCCCGAGATATAGCGAATGTACCAAAACTTAGTATTTTTACTATTTTAGGGTTTTTCCAGCTTGGGGTCAAACTAGGGTTTGACTTTCCTGGAGTTTCACACGACCAAAAATCTTGATCCAGGTCTCTAAACTTTGATTTTTATGAGGATATAAATCATATGCTGATATCACACAAAAAATCCTCTTCTGTAAGAAGCCCTAATTTCTCGCACCAAAAACTGAAAATGCTCGGAATCGAATTTCGCTTCAACAGAAAGATGTGCCCTTCAATGGAGTGCCAACCTAGCATACTTTTTCTGATGGATCATGGAGAGAGACCAAAAAATTAAGAAGCCCTAGCTTCTGTAGCTGCACAATGTCTTCTTCTCAGGTTAGCTCTAATACCATGTTAGATTTTTATCATTCAAGCTAGCATTATGATCTTAGGATCTTTAACTGAGAGAATAACATGCAAAACAATAAACACAAGTGACAAGAGACACAAAGAATTTTCCTTAGGGAAACCATAAAGTAGAAAACCTCGCAACTTCCTTAGAGATAGAATTAGCACCAAAAGTAAAACCCAAAAACATAAAGATGATCTCCTGACAGTAGCATTCTCTCTCTTGTCCTAGCAACTTCTCCTCTCACTCATGTGCCCCAATGAGTGAGTGTGTGTGTGATAAATAGAGAGGCTCACTCTCTATTTATATTCTTTCGTTCAATTGAAACCCACTCCAACATGTCGGCCTCACTTAACAATTACTTACTAGAGACGACATCTCTAGGAGTGTCTAATAACCCTAGTGCCCCACAACTTGTGGGGACTTTGCCTCCTCCGACCAACAAGGAGGGTTATCCTTAACACAATGGTGGGGACTATTGCCCCAACTTACAATGACTCACCTAGGGTCGAATTCTCTAGGATAGTCTAATAACCTTAGGACCCCACGACTGCAGGGACTTTAACCCTTGAGCAATAGGAGGGTTACCCACAATGACTTGACATGACTTGTTTACATTATAGAACCTCTCGATAGGAACATCAGGTTTCATTGGTTCCTATTTCTTGTGAGTAACTACCCCAAATTCCCTAACCATCCATTGAAAAGTATAAAAGAGGCTTTAGAGAAGAAGAGGAGAATAATTTGGTAAAACATCACCATGCTATTATTTTTCTCTTAGAATACAAACCCTTTTCTCGTGTCTGCAATTTTTTGTCCATATTTGGAAATATCCATTTCCGAAAAGTGTTCATTCTCTATCTAGTCAAAAATTCATTGTATTTCGTTCTTAGACTTTCCCTAAGTGAAGCAAAAATAGGAGTTGCAAGTCTGTGTCTTAAGTGTATGAAATCATACTCTAGTTTCGGAATAGTGATGTCACAGGTTCTTGGTGAAATCATTCTTGTATTTGTGATTCTTATTTGTAAATATCTCTCTTTTCATGCAAATTATTGTGTTAAGTTTATGTTCTTTGATCATAAAACCCTAGTTATTTAATGAAATATTTTGAACATGTATAATCAATTTCTTTTCTATTTCTAGCCATCTATCGTTGTATTTTTGTTTCTTTCTTGATTACAGGTGATTAAGGGAGCATTAGGATAAATATATTGAAGAAGTAGAACTTCCCCAAACGTTGGGTCATAAGTAGGTTTTTCGTTCTCTTAGTTTAGTCATATGTTGGTTAGAAATATATAAATGATTTATTTTTTGGGATTGAGGATTGTCTTTACGGAATTCCTTTGTAATGGTTATAACCTAAATCCATTACAAGATTTTTCATCGAAATGAAATTGGAAACTTTAATGGAGAAGTCTCAATTTTGTATTGGTATAGGGTGTTTTATGTGGTTTTCTTTTTTCTTTTTTGTTGTTTTTCCTATTTGGGTACTTTGTAAAAGTTTAAAGTCCATATTGAAAGCCCTAGGGAAAAGTATTTATACTTTTCTGAATTTTGAAGATGTGTATTTAACCTAAAATGTTTATATACACATGTTATAATTTGCTCATGTGCATATATCTGCACCCTGTACTATGCTATTGGTCGTGTGTGTCCCTATAGGTGGTCGTTTTTCTATGTATTTTTTAGTATTTCAAAAGTCATACACAAGCTACTGAGTAGAAAAGCATATATATACTTGGTCTATTGTGGTCAAAGGCACATACAACCTATATTTGATGAGTTTTCAATCAGTTTTCAATTTGATTATAAATTTTGGGTTTGGAAGGTTTCCATAAGTTGGGTTACACATTGTCAAAAAAATTAAGCTCTTAAGAAGTAACATTTATTATAACAAAAATACAAATTTTTTGATTAATGCTTGTTAATTTCAATAGGGTTTTTAGTTTTTATTTTGCTTGTGTGCTTGTTCGGATTGCTTGATAGATTGGTCTTTTTTATATCTCTATATAGTATGTTATGAGTGTGTGCTAGTGTGTGACCCTTGGTTCTTAAAACACTTCATTTAATCTCAAATGGATTTTGAAACTTAAGAAACCAAGTACATTGGGATCTCATTTTTTTAATATTGAATTCTCTTTAATAATTATTTCTCAATGAAAATTAATTCCTCATAAATTTAAAGTATACAATGTTAGAGAAATGATAAATATTTGGGTGACCGCACAAAGTTGGCAGACCTTTTAGATTGAGTGCATTTATAGAAGCCAATTTTAAGATGACTAAAGCTTGGCAAGCCACTTAGCATGTATGCTAGGTCAAGACACCACCTACACATTTTACCTTACCCACACACAAAATCATTTTTCTTAAATAAAATTCTTACCTCACCAAAACATTACATGCATGTTTTGGTTACATACCAAAAAAAACAAATATTCCATAATGTGTGTGCATTCTTAGCATATAGAAATGTTCACATGTTCTTAATCACTCAAAATGACATATTAAATGAATTACAAGTTGTTTTTATGTTTTATTGAAATTAAAGTTTGATGGTGTAAATCCATACAAGGTTCACAATCATAACTATCCCAAAGTGTATCAAACCTAGGATGACAGTGAATAAATAAGTTCTAATGGCGGCGAGGAAGTTGATGATAATACATTTGGTGTTGTCGTGACCATTGTAGATCTGTGTTACTAATAAAAACCACAATGTTTATTTACCCTTGGATAATGACTAGATATTCAGTGCAATGTTCAAAAAGTTCTTCACTCCCTTCCACCTAGTATGTCATGAGTGAGATATAAACATTGTATAGTGTTAACAACATTGAATATGTTAGACATGTGCCTATGATTTTATTCAGTAGGTGTTGCATCTCACTCTTTCTTATTCTCTCTTTGGCTTTGAATGGTGTAGAAAAATAACATTTAGATACTTGGAACATAGGTTTTGACAAGTTTGACTTTCTATGGATGGGTCTCATTGTCTAAAGCATGGTTCAATCCTAAAATATTATGAATTAGTGTCCAACATTTATTTTTAGGGCTCATGGTCCATGCACATATTCCCAAATAGCCACAATGGACATATAAATGGAATGTGTAGTATTAGAACTGAGAGGCATAGGAACTCGGAATTTCCTATAGGGCTCATGGCTTATGAACATGGAGTTAGAGTACCATAAATGAATTATAGATGGAATTATTGCCCTATAAATGGTCTACATATGCAATTTTGAAATTAAATGTAGAATGGATGGGTGTCATGGCCACATGGTATTTTTCAATGCCAAAAACCAAGGATGTGGACCTCAATAATTTATTTTGCATCTCATGGGGAAAGCACAAGATAATAAACAACCAAAAATTCCCTATAGAGGGAAATATTTACCTATGGGCATTATATGGAATGAATTTGGTGATTGATATACCTTGGGTGAGTATGTTTAGGAGTAGGAGTGATGGAATTAGGTCCTGACGGTCATTAGTAAAGATCAAGGATTGTGCAAGGGGCTTGAGAGCATAATTATTGTTCCTAGGTAACCAAGAGACCATTAATAGGTCACATGTGCTGGTTTGAGGCATTGCTACTATCCTTGGAATTCCTCAAGCCTTGTTAAGGGCCTATGGCCTGAGTTCCCTCCTCCCCCTTACCATGTTTAGGGCCTCGAGAATTACAACAAGCACTCAAAAAATCTAATTTGTCTGAAAATGTTCACTTGGAGGCAATGTATTGTTGCTTATGGAGCCTCATCTCCAGAGATATTGTTGAGAAATTGTGTTTGTACCCCAGGTTTACTATTTTCCCATGGTATTTCCCCTATAAAATAACGCATTGTAACACAGTTGTGTACGGTATTATTTGGTATTGTAAACAATCCCTGTGATTGTGTGGGAGAGACTGTAAGAGCGTGAAGAGGAAGTGCAGCAGTTTTGTTGCATGCTGCATCTCTTCGTCTTTCTGGACTGTAATAAAAGGACTGGCAATTTCTTTGTGGACGTAGCGCATCATTTGGGTGAACCGTGTTATATCCGTGTCTCTCTGTAATGTGTTTAATGTTTTTTGCATTGTGTTTAATGATTTAATTGTATATGTGTTATTGTTGTGTGGTCTTGTTTTCTAACAATGTATATCGTGAAGATTCTTTTTTTGTAGAATTAATGCATAAATAAAGTTGGTAGATGGAAACTTAGATAATTAGTTATTGCCTACTATGTATAATTAATAAAAGTGACCTCAACATCTTGTTCATGAGGACATTATTGTTTTCTCAACATGGTTGACATTGTTTATGGTAAATATATTGGTGTGACACTATCATTTGTCTCTTCCACCTCCTCACTTAAATGATTAGTTGGTTAGAGAGGTTGGTTTGGCAACATACTAGTGTTTCCATTATTTGAATGTGTTACTAAGGTATCACTTCCATTAATTATTTGAAAGAGTTTTGTGCAACTATGACTATTATGAGAATTTGGATCCTTCTTTGATGTACCACTTTAATTATAAATGAGAATATCGTACCTTGTAGAATAAATACTTCTTGATAGTTTGGGTGGGTCACTGTGTAAGTTATATATATATATTCTAATTTTTTTGAAGTAAAAATTAGTATGCTAGGATTCATTCAAACCTAACCTTTTAACAAATATAGTAAATTTGGATTTCACAAGAAAATCTCGCTTTTAATACCACTTCTATAAAAAAAAACATCACCATTTATCTATTTTATTTTTAAAATATTATTTATCTTATACAATCGTACAAGCATACACATCTATTTAAATTTATGGAATGATAAATAGTAGTGAAGCCAACCTTCACAGTTTTACAATAAGGCTAACCTTCCTTCGTGCTTTTTTTATTTTTTAATGTGTTGGAGTATTGAGAAATAATTATACTATTTCTAAATATAATTACATTAAGATCATAAAGCCATGTATTTGGTTTCAAATATGTATTGATATTTAGTATAACTACAAATTTTACATAATATCAATATAACGACAAACTTTATATAATATTAACACTCAAGTTTAAATTTAATTTCTCCAAAAAAACAATATAAATTTAATTCAAAAAACAAAATAAAATTTTGGTGTAACAGCGTACCTTCATCTATTTGCTAATTAGTACATTTATTTTGATGTATAATAATTAATAGGATCCATAAACATAAATCACCATAGTGGAATCCTCTCTACCAAGAATTGACAGATCCGGAATCCTCTCTACCAAAAATTGACAAATCCACCGGATGTGGGCAAAGTTTCCAATAATTTGATTCAGTGGTCCATCTACCATTATAGAGTACACAAGTGGTCCATCCACAAATATATACATGTACAAATTAGAGGACTTTTTACACTTCAAAAGAAACCTTCCAAAGTAAAATTGATATTCATTTTAAAGTATACATAGATTATACATTATTTTCGATGATGGAAATTTGAACTTAAAAATGTTGTGGAATCATTAGATTAAAGAAAAGATTTGGCATACACGAAAAGATGGAACACTTGTCTAGTCAAGAACCATCACATGTTTAGATTTTCAAACCGTTGAAAAATACTTATATATATATATATATATATATATATATATATATGCGAGAGATAGCAAAGAACCTACCCATCATATGCATATTAGTAGTATACTGTCATTAATGCAAACATTCTATCATGCATAATACATTAACTGAATATAAACAAAGGCATAACAAAACAATATCATGAGATGACAATTGAATACTTACATTTATTTGTTTCGTGGGTAGACTCCTTCTTGAGCCTTCAACTTCATCATCTTCTTCATTCATAATAGCATCGTTTCTTATCCAAATGCTAAAGTGGATAAGAGTTTCTTCAAGAGTTGAGTTCTTCATATTCCACATTGCTTGAGGGATCTTCAGTTGCTCCCATCTTCTCTTCTCTTATTATGAGTCGAGCTTCTTCTTCTTATGTGTGCTCTTCCCAGAGTCTGCTGAAAGTAATTACTTCCTCTAGCACACATTCCTTGAATGAATGAATCCCATGATCCTGGGAGGCCATTCAAGGTGGCTATCACCACTTCTGCATTTTCCACTTCTTCTTCTACTGTTACAAGTTGTTCTTTGATTTGAGAGACGCTTGTAAAGTATGACTGCATGGTCTCTGCATTCTGGATCTTCACATTCTTCCACTGGTTTCTTAGGTTCATATTTTGATTTTTGTTCTTCCCTTCAAATAGCTTGGTCAAGGAATCAAACATCTTCGGTGTCTTTGGGGAAGACACTTGTGGCACAGGTTGATCCGTGATTAAATCAGCAATGATCTTCTTGGCCTGGACCAAGTTCTTCTTGTGTAAGGCTTTTAGCCTCATCTCCCTCTAGAATTGGAACATCTCTACTTGTGTAGGTGTTCAATTCATTTTCTCTCAGAGAGATCATATACTTCCATGCTTTGAATTTGTCATCTTCACCAAGCATATCATCAAGCTGATGTGATAGATCACTTTTGAAATGAGAACCTCAAATGGAAATAGCAAAAGATTAGATCTTACCGATTTGAGGTGTCCGTCCTGGTTCCGGAGCTGGCTGATCTAAGGTTTGTCAAAGAAACCCTAATTTTCAAAAATTGGAATCTTTCATATCTTATTGGATAGAAATATATATATCTTCAAGTTGAGCTATCCAATGTACTCCTTTTCTGAAAATAGTGGAGGGAAGCTCCCGAAATAGGAAGCCCTAGTTTTCCAATTTCTTTTGCAGAAATTCTAGTTACTGTTTCTATGGTATCTCCAAAATTACTAATCCTCTATGTCAAAAAATTTGCATGGAGGTATCCTCACCTATACCTGTTCCAACATCATAGGTTTCATTAGCATTGGTTTCACCAATTGGGACTTATGATCATTTTCCCAAGGTGACCTGTTATAGGACTGTTGAAAATAGCGAAGTTGTACGGAATTCCATGTGTCATCGGTTCATCTTCTGGGTCTAAAACATGGACCATAGAAGGTACAGTCCATTCCCTTTCTGGAACATCTTCATAAATCTCATTTGGACTTGTGTATCCCAAGATATAGCAATTCTCCCCAGGTGTCCTGTTTAGGGATGAATTCTAGAAGAGGCTGGAACCCTAACATGGAGGGATCATATCTCCCAGAATATAGTGAATCGGAGGCTGAATTTTGGACATAGCGTAAATCAGGATGTTATCTTCGGTCTCTCCAATTTTTATCTCCTACATATTCTCCAATCCCAAGATATAGCAAATGTACCAAAACTTAGTGGTTTTAGTATTTTAGGGTTTTTCCAGCTCGGGGTCAAACTAGGGTTTGACTTTCCTGGAGTTTCACCCAACCAAAAATATTGATCCAGGTCTCTAAAATTTGATTTTGATGAGAATAGAAATCCTATGCCGGGATCACTCAAAAATTTCTCTTCTGTAAGAAGCCCTAATTTCTCGCACCAAAAACTGAAAATGCTCGAAATCGAATTCTGCTTCAACGGAAAGATGTGCCCTTCAATGGAGTGTCAACCTAGCATACTTTTGCTGATGGATTGTGGAGAGAGACCCAAAAAGTAAGAAGCCCTAGCTTCTATAGCTGCACAATGTCTTCTTCTCAGGTTAGCTCTAATACCATGTTAGATTTTTATCATTCAAGCTAGCATTATGATCTTAGGATCTTTAACTAAGAGAATAACATGCACAACAATAAACACAAGAGACAAGAGACACAAAGGATTTTACTCAGGGAAACCATAAAGGAGAAAACCTAGCAACTTCATCAAAGATAGAATCAGCACCAAAAGTAAAACCCAAAAACATAAAGATGATCTCCTGACAGCAGCAGTCTATCACTTGTCTCAGCAACTTCTCTTCTCACTCATGCGCCCCAATGAGTGAGTGAGTGTGTGATAAATAGAGAGTGACACAAAGAATTTTCCTCAAGGAAACCATAAAGGAGAAAACCTCGCAACTTCCTCAGAGATAGAATCAGCACCAAAAGTAAAACTCGAAAACATAAAGATGATCTCCTGATAGCAGCAGTCTCTCTCTTGTCCCAACAACTTCTCCTCTCACTCATGCGCCCCAATGAGTGAGTGAGTGTGTGATAAATAGAGAGGCTCACTCTCTATTTATCTTCTTTCGTTCACTTGAAACCCACTCCAACATGTCATACTCACTTAACAATTACTTACTAGAGACGACATCTCTAGGAGTGTCTAATAACCCTAATGCCCCACAACTTGTGGGGACTTTTCCTCCTCCGACCAATAAGGAGGGTTATCCTTCACACAATGGTGGGGACTATTGCCTCGACTTACAATGACTCACCTAGGGTTGACTTCTCTAGGATAGTCTAATAACCCTAGAGCCCCACAACTGTGAGGACTTTAACCCTTGACCAATAGGAGGGTTACCCACAAAGACTTGACATGACTTGTTTACATTATAGAACCTCTCGATAGGAACTTTAGGTTTCATTGGTTCCTATTTCTTGTGAGTAACTACCCCAAATTCCCTAACCATCCATCGAAAAGTATAAAAGAGGCTTTAGAGAAGAAGAGGAGAAGAATTTGGTAAAACATCACCATGCTATTATTTTTCTCTTAGAATACAAACCCTTTTCTCGTGTTTGCAATTTTTTGTCCATTTTTGGAAATATCCACTTCCAGCAAGTGTTTATTCTCTATCTAGTAAAAAGTCATTGTATTTCGTTCTTGGACTTTCCCTAAGTGAAGCAAAAATAGGAGTTGCAAGTCTATGTCTTCAGTGTATGAACTTATACTCTAGTTTCGGAATAGTGATGTCGCAGGTTATTGGTGAAATCATTCTTGTATTTGTGATTCTTATTTGTAAATATCTCTCTTTTCATCCAAATTATTGTGTTAAGTTTATGTTCTTTGATCATAAAACCCTAGTTATTTAATGAAATATTTTGAACATTTATAATCAATTTATTTTCTATTTCTAGCCATCTATCACTGTATTTTTGTTTCTTTCTTGATTACAGGTGATTAAGGGAGAATTAGGATAAATATATTGAAGAAGTAGAACTTCCCAAAACGTTGGGCCATAAGTAGGTTTTTCGTTCTCTTAGTTCAGTCATATGTTGGTTAGAAATATATAAATGATTTATTTTTTGGGATTGAGGATTGTCTTTAGGGAATTCCTTTGTAATGGTTATAACCTAAATCCATTACGGGATTTTTCATCGAAATGAAATTGGAAACTTTAATGGAGAAGTCTCAATTTTGTATTGGTATAGGGTGTTTTGTGTGGTTTTCTTTTTTCTTTTTTGTTGTTTTTCCTATTTGGGTACTTTGTAAAAGTTTAAAGTTCATATTGAAAGCCCTAGGGAAACATATTTATACTTTTTTGAATTTTGAAGATGTGTATTTAACCTAAAATGTTTATATACACGTGTTATAATTTGCTCATGTGCATATATCTGCACCCTGTACTATGCTATTGGTCGTGTGTGTCCCTACAGGTGGTCATTTTTCTATGTATTTTTTAGTATTTCAAAAGTCATACACAAGCTATTGAGTAGAAAAGCACATATATACTTGGTCTATCGTGGTCAAAGGCACATATAGCCTATATTTGATGAGTTTTCAATCAGTTTTCAGTTTGATTATAAATTTTGGGTTTGGAAGGTTACATATTGTCAAAAAAAATTAAGCTCTTAAGAAGTAACATTTATTATAACAAAAATAAAAGTCTTTTGATTAATGCTTGTTAATTTCAATAGGGTTTTTAGTTTTTATTTGGCTTGTGTGCTTGTTCGGATTGCTTGATAGATTGGTCTTTTTTATATCTCTATATAGTCTGTTATGAGTGTGTGCAAGTGTGTGACCCTTAGTTCTTAAAACACTTCATTTAATCTCAAATGGATTTTGAAACTTAAGAAACCAAGTACATTGGGATCTCATTTTTTTAATATTGAATTCTCTTTAATAATTATTTCTCAATGAAAATTAATTCCTCATAAATTTAAAGTATACAATGTTAGATAAATGATAAATATTTGGGTGCCCGCACAAAGTTGGCAAACCTTTTAGATTGAGTGCATTTATAGAAGCCAGTTTCAAGATGACTAAAGCTTGGCAAGCCACTTGGCATGCATGCTAGGTCAAGACACCACCTACATATTTTACCTTACCCACACACAAAATCATTTTTCTTAAATAAAATTATTACCTCACCAAAACATGACATGCATGTTTTGGTTACATACCAAAAAAAACAAATATTCCATAATGTGTGTGCATTCTTAGCATATAGAAATGTTCACATGTTCTTAATCACTTAAAATGACATATTAAATGAATTACAAGTTGTTTTTATGTTTTATTGAAATTAAAGTTTGATGGTGTAAATCCATACAAGGTTCACAATTTTAACTATCCCAAAGTGTATCAAACCTAGGATGACAGTGAATAAATAAGTTCTAATGGCGGTGAGGAAGTTGATGATAATACATTTGGTGTTGTCGTGACCATTGTAGATCTGTGTTACTAATAAAAACCACAATGTTTATTTACCCTTGGACAATGACTAGATATTCAGTGCAATGTTCAAAAAGTTCTTCACTCCCTTCCACCTAGTATGTCACGAGTGAGATATAAACATTGTATAGTGTTAACAACATTGAATATGTTAGAGGGGTGGCAGGTGCGGGGGGAATCTTGTTGGATCCCGGAGGACAAGTTGAACAAAGCTTCGCCTGGGGTCTAGGCCATAGAACTAATAATGAAGCTGAGTGGATGGCTCTTCTTCAGGGTCTTCAACTTCTTCATGCTCAAAAGATTCGGAAGGTCTTGATATTTGGAGACTCTAGGCATGTTATCTACAAGCTGATTAATGGGTACCCTGAAGGAGCAATCAAATTCCGCCGCTTGTATAAAAAAGATAAGCTGCTCATGTCTCAATCCTATGAGGTTTTTCATATTCTCCGGCACAATAATAAGGCAGCGGACAACATGGCCAATGTAGGTGCCAGGATTCCTCAAGGCCACTACAGCCAACATGGAAGTCACCCAATCCTCAAATTCATTCCATGATGAGTTGTTATAAAGTTCATTTTCGGACTCTCCTCTCGCGAAATTCTAAATTAAAGTCTCTATCCCTCCAAAAAAAATTTGGTTGCCTCCTAGTCTTCCATCCTCCTCTCCCCCTTTCTTTATTCTCCCCCTTCCCTCTCTTCTTTCTCTCCCTCTTCTTTTCCCTCCTTCCCCTTCTTCTCCACCCTTCCCTCCTTCTCCATTTTTCCCCCTCCCATCGTATCCCTCCTTCACTCCACCGTCTCCCCCCAGCTGGCCCCCATTTTCCCCTTCATATTGACGGCTTCCTGCATTTATTAACCTGTCCCGTTTTCCCTCCTTTCTTGGCCGCATGGAGTCCTCCTCTACCCTTGGCTGTAACAGCATTAAAGCCCATCAGGCCTCTAATTTACTGCCTTGTTCTTCCGCACGATCGTATTCTTCCCTCTCTCTTCTCTATGACGCTTCCCTGCAAAGCCATTATCTATAATTTTTCTCCAGCCTTTGGATATGGCTCTCCAGAAACAGTGCGATTCCTTCTGAGTGTTGTAGCTGGAGTTGAGGGAGGGAGGCTGTTGGGCATCTCGTGGCATGTGCTCCCTCTCATCTGTGCCTTCGTTAAGGAGTGTCTGGCTCTTGCTGCTTTCTCCATTTGTCACTACAACTATCCCTCTGCGTCCTGGGTTTCTGGAGGTAACGTTGGTGCAAATCTCTCTCGTGAAGGCAGTCAGAAACGGGTCTTGGGTTGCCTATGCATTGGTTGGCAGGAAGGTGCTGTGGGAACGCTAGCCTGCACAGACAGACTTGGGGATTCTATGCTGCAACAAGAAATTGCAGTGCTTAGGCATGTTGTTAGAGTTTCATGGGTTGAGAGTCAGGATTATATTGTTCATCCTTTGCACAAACAGCTTGCCTGCATAGAGATCTCGGTGGACGCTAGAAATATGGCCCAAGCTGGGGATAACTCAGGGTTATAGGACATCAAGAAAAAACTCCGCAGGCTGTATGAGATGACAGCAATTGGGATTATGGACAATAAAGAAGTGGTGAAGGAGATCAAAAAAATGGGCGAAACTGTCAGCTACACCTCGCTTCAGATCAGTAACCATGATGCCCAAATAGATGACACTGAAAGTAACATGCGCGAGCTGCTGGGTAAGGTGGACAGAATTCAGGAAGATCTCGAGAAGCACATTACCATGAATCAAGGAAGCAGAGTAAATGGAGCAACTGATGCAGCTGATCATTCCATGGAAGAAGAGTCCGTATTTCAGCCATGGGCTCACAGAGGCAAACCTTAAATTATGTCCTTTGGTTAAACTGTTTTATTATCGTTTAGTTAATGTTTTTCTGCATTTTACTATGTAATCAGTTTGTCCGGGTATATACTACCAGAGACAATACCACTTTTGGGAAAGTCATACACTCTGTTTTATGGAAAATTCTCAGGATAGGCCTAGTGTGCAGCAATTTTGACTTGCCGGCTTTCTATATCTTGTATCCTCTGTAATGGATGGCTGTGCACAGCCTGTTAATATACTCCTCTTTTCTGTTTTTGTTAAAAAAAAAACATTGAATATGTTAGACATGTGCCTATGATTTTCTTCAGTAGGTGTTGCATCTCAATCTTTCTTATTCTCTCTTTGGCTTTGAATGGTGTAGAAAAATAACATTTAGATACTTGGAACATAGGTTTTGACAAGTTTGACTTTCTATGGATGGGTCTCATTGTCTAAAGCATGGTTCAATCCTAAAATATTATGAATTAGTGTCCAACATTTATTTTTAGGGCTCATGTTCCATGCACATATTCCCAAATAGCCACAATGGACATATAAATGGTAGGGATAATTTTAGGGACGAATTTTGGCCCAGTGGGCTATTTTTCCATGTTTTTCTCCCAAAACCGATTCGCCATTTTGCATTTTTTGAAGCCCTGTTTCGCCCAATTTTGATGGGGTAAAAATTTTTCACCCTAAAAATCACCAAATTATTATATAAATGATATAGAATCCTGGGAAATTAAAATATTTTTAGAAAAATATCGCCAATCATTTTATAGTTGGCGTTTTAAGAATTGGTAATATTCGCCAACATGTATACACTTTTAAATAAGTATGGTTCCTTAAAATCATCGCTGATAAATGGAATATGTGGGATTAGAACCGAGAGGCATAGGAACTAGGAATTTCCTATAGGGCTCATGGCTTATGCACATGGATTTAGAGTACCATAAATGAATTACAAATGGAATTATTGCCCTATAAATGGTCTATATATGCAATTTTGAAATTAAATGTAGAATGGATGGGCATCATGGCCACATGGGATTTTTCAATGCCAAAAACCAAGGATGTGGACCCCAATAATTTATTTTACATCTCATGGGGAAAGCACAAGATTCTAAACAACCAAAAATTCCTATAGAGGGAAATGTTTACCTATGGGCATTATATGAAATGAATTTGGTGATTGATATACCTTGGGTGAGTATGTTTAGGAGTAGGAGTGATGGAATTAGGTCCTAAGGGTCATTAGTAAAGATCAAGGATTGTGCAAGGGGCTTGAGAGCATAATTATTGTTCCTAGGTAACCAAGAGACCATTAATAGGTTGCATGTGCTGGTTTGAGGCATTGTTACTATCCTTGGAATTCCTCAAGCCTCGTTAAGGTCCTATGGCCTGAGTTCCCTTCTTCCCCTTACCATGTTTAGGGCCTCGAGAATTATAGCAAGCACTCAAAAAATCTAATTTTTTTGAAAATGCTCACTTGGAGGCAATGTATTGTTGCTTAAGGAGCCTGATCTCTAGAGATATTGTTGAGTAGTCATGTTTGTACCCCATGTATAGTATTTCCCCATGGTATTTCCCCTATAAAATAACGCATTGTAACACGGCTTTGTACGGTATTATTTGGTATTGTAAACAATTTTTGTGATTTTGTGGGAGAGATTGTAAGAGCATGAAGTGGAAGTGCAGCGGTTTTGCTGCATGCTGTATCTCTTCATCTTTCTAGACTGTAATAAAAGGACTGACAATTTCTTTGTGGATGTAGCCCATCATTTGGGTGAACCACGTTATATCCATGTCTCTCTGTAATGTGTTTAATGTGTTTTGCATCGTGTTTAATGATTTAATTGTATATGTGTTATTGCTGTGCGGTCCTGTTTTCTAACAATGTATATTGTGAAGATTCTTTTTTGTAGAATTAATGCATAAATAAAGTTGGTAGATGGAAACTTAGATAATTAGCTATTGCCTACTATGTATAATTATTAAAAGTGACCTCAACATCTTGTTCATGAGGAAATTATTGTTTTCTCAACATGGTTAACATTGTTTATGGTAAATATATTGGTGTGACACTATCATTTGTCTCTTCCACCTCCTCACTTAAATGATTAGTTGGTTAGAGAGGTTGGTTTGGCAACATACTAGTGTTTCCATTATTTGAACGTGTTACTAAAGTATCACTTCCACTAATTATTTGAAAGAGTTTTGTGCAACTATGACTATTATGAGAATTTGGATCCTTCTTTGATGTACCACTTTAATTATAAATGAGAATACCCTACCTTGTAGAATAAATACTTCTTCATAGTTTGGGTGGGTCACTGTGTAAATTATATATATATATATATATATATATATATATATATTCTAATTTTTTTCAAGTAAAAATTAAGATGCTAGGATTCAAACCTAACTTTTTAACACATATGGTAAATTTGGATTTCACTAGAAAATCTCACTTTTAATAACACTTCTATAAGAAAATATCACCGTTTATTTATTTTATTTTTAAAATATTATTTATCTTATACAATCGTGCAAACATTCACATCTATTTAAATTTATGGAATGATAAATAGTGGTGAAGCCGACCTTCATAGTTTTATAGTGAGGCTAACCTTCCTTCCTGCTTTATTTTTTATTTTTTAATGTGTTGAAGTATTGGAGAAATAATTATACTATTTCTAAATATAATTATATTAAGATCATAAAACTATGTATTTGCTTTCAAATATGTATTAATATTTAGTGTAACTACAAGTTTTACATAATATCAATATAAGGACAAACTTTATATAATATTAACACTCAAGTTTAAATTTAATTTCCCAAAAAAACAATATAAATTTAATTCAAAAAACAAAATAAAATTTTGGTGTAACAACGTACCTTCATCTATTTGCTAATTAGTACATTTATTTTGATGTATAGTGGAATCCTCTCTACCAAGAATTGACAGATCCGGAATCCTCTCTACCAAAAATTGACAGATCCACCGGATGTGGGCAAAGTTTCCAATAATTTGATTCAGTGGTCCATCCACCGTTATAGAGTACACAAGTATCCACAAAACATGACTTTATACACTTCCAAAGAAACCTTCCAAAGTAAAATTGATATTCATTTTAAAGTATACATAGATTATACATTATTTTCAATGATGGAAATTCGAACTTAAAAATGTTGTGGAATCATTAGATGAAAGAAAAGATTTGGCATACATGAAAAGATGGAACACTTGTCTAGTCAAGAACCATCACATGTTTAGATTTTCAAACCGTCGAAAAATACTTTTATATATATATGGGAGAGATAGCAAAGAACAATGTTGATTGAAAGTAACAAACCACCGTCTGAAAACCATATCTCATCAATATCTAATATACTGGGAGTAAACTTTCTACCCGATCATTTGCACCGATTGGACGATCTCATCAATATCTAATATACTGGGAGTAAACTTTCTACCCGACCATTTGCACCGATTGGACGACCAGCAATGTGTGATGCGACAGCTCACGTGAACCAAGTCGTCCAATCAGTACAAATGATCGAATAAAAAGTTAATATACTGTATTTGACGATATTATCTTTGTCAATGCATTCTCACCATTCCATTCTCACTTCTATTTTCCCTTTGGTTTGTCGACATCTTATCAAATGTTACATTTAAAAGAGATTTTCGAATCAAACATTGCTTTCGTATTAAATATCATTCCAATATAAGTGACGTTGGATTTTCATAGGAACTGAAATTATTAAAAGGAATCGAAAAATATGTAAAACATAAAGTTGAATAAGACTTTCTAAACGTTATTAAACAAACAAACAAACAAGATGAAAAATCATGTCATAGTGGTGACATTTTACATAATTTTTTTTTTTTAACAAGAACGGTTATGTTGCATTAAGCGGCATTCTGGCAAGCCAGAATCCGAAAGTTACAAATCTGAAGAAAGTTGGTGACCTCTAACAGTGCTACCAACCTTCCTGTGAATGTCTTGGGAGACAAATCCCATCTGCATCTAGAGCTAATTCGAGAAAATGAAAACAAATGCTTACATGAGTAAATTCTCACAAACTGTGAGCAAAGTAGAAGACAGAAGCAAAGCATTAGACCGAGTGGGATGAGAGCCCCTTAAAGATAGGATCCAGTTTTTTCTGAGAACCTAAAGAAATACTGGAGTCCGCCTTCTTTTCTCTGCGCACTTTATTGGACTTTCGCCCTCGGGTAAGGGGTGGAGACGAGGCTGAAATGTCTTCAGGTTCAGAAGTTTCCGCAGAGCCTCTAGAGGGGACTAAGACAGCCGGACCTGCAGGGGCATAGGGTTCAGGATCTGAAGCCCAAAATTCCTTCGCTACTACTGATTCTGAGGGGGCGGGATCCAAAAGGATTTCGTCTGCCGGGGGATATTCCTTATCTTCTGTTGCTTCTGGATCTAGGGCTTCATCTTCCTTCAATGCATCAAAGCTGTTTTTACTTTCTAGAGTTTCCTCTGCTGAATGAGTGGCCTTCGGAGCCTAGGATGGCTCCTTTCGCCGGTTAGTTACTGGCTGAAAATCACCTTCTTTGACTGGCCCTGCATCCTTAGAGGCTTTGGGGCAGCCTTTTGCAAAATGACCTTAAGCATGGCACAGGAGGCACTTAAAAGGTATCTGCTCGTAATCCAGCTCTTGGATATGGAACCATTCCCCTAGGGAGAGCTGAACGGATTCCGAAAGTCCTTTCTCGAGGTTAACCTCAACACAAATACGAGAGCAGGTAAATTGGTCCCCTTTCGGCTCCACACTGTCCAGGAACCGCCCCAGCTTATTTCCAATCTCCTCTAGAGATCCTTTCCCCCAAAGATGTAAGGGAAGATGAGGCATCCTAACCCAAACAAGGGCTACGGTGATCTCATCTCCAGGATTGAAATCAAGAGTCCAGGGGGCTAAGAACAGCCCCTTCGACCCCATGAAATAGGGTCTAGATCTGAAAACTAGATCATGATCCTCTTTCCTCGAGAAGCTGAAGACAAAAAAAACCCTGCCTACTGCACAAAGAGAAACGATTCCATGCATCAGTGGCTTCCAACGATCTTCCACCCATGCCTCCACCGTTTTGGGGCTATGCCATAACCCTGTAAACTTTCCAATGAGGGCGTTTTATGCTAGAAGGAGGGAAAGATCGCAAGGCTCCTTTGGAGATAACTCCAGAGAAGGGATCTCCTCCATCTTATTAACAAACTTAGACAAGAGAGAAGGCTTGGCTTTAGGTCCTACTGAATGGACTAAGGCTTTGAAAGCTTCCAAAGGATCTTCTCCCATCTCATTAATCAGATCTGGGGCCATCGTAGCAGGGCGGTGACCACCAGGAGACAGGAGCCAAAACCACTGCTCCAAAACGCAGCACTGAAGATGCTGATCCGTGGCCCTGTAAGCAAACAAAACCCTGAAGACGAAGATCCACGCACCTGCAACAAACGAAGGCGACTAGGGTTTAGGCCCTAGCCGCATTGACACCTCGCTTCATTCCGTCGTTGGCCTGTGTGCACTCAGTTCATATCCTAGTTAAGCATTACTTACTCGTCGACTTTTTACATAAAGTTGAATAAGGCTTTCTAAACATTATTAAACAAAAGACATGATTTTTATCATGTCTTAATGGGAACTTTAAAAGGTTGTTAGATATGTATTTCAACCTTATCTCACAGAAGATTGCAAATCCATAAAGACTTTACATTATCTTAATATAAAAAAAAAATTATAATATTATATATATAGCTTGTATATTATTAAATGACAAAAATATTGCAATAGTTTTTTTCAAACTTGTTTACCTATGCATTTTTAAGAATGTGCACATGTTCCTTTTGCTAATGTCTCAACACCTCTAAACCAGCACTACGACTTGCTCGCTCAATTGACAAGTAATGGAAAAAAACCCACATACAATTAGAAAGAAGAATAGGTAATTAACATGTGTGTTAGCATTACTTTGTCCCAAAATAAAACCATGTACATGACTCCAAATCCCTAAAACCCATACATACTACCATGGATAACCACACTGTTATACCTCAAAATGGAACTTCTCTGAGTAATGACACCAAATGTGTTGTTACACAAAATGGCAACATGGATAGAAGTCGCCCTATCTTTATAAGAGTATTGGACCTTTAATACTTGTTATTTACTCCAACATCATCAACCTTTGCATATAAGATTGCTTGGAATACACGACTTTATTTTTAGCAACATGTGTACCATACGCGGATATCCATCAAGCAACCTGCGTATGGATCTTAAGAGTGGAATACGCGAATTTCCTCAAAGGAACCCGTGTATTATCCATGAGTTGCTCCACTATAGGTCGTTTATTTCATTAAGAATTGCTAAAAATAAAAATATGATTAAGCAAAGGGCAGTTGGGCTTGGTTTCACAACATCCCCAACTTCCCTAACCATCCTAGCCTCGAAATCCTTCCTCACAAACAACTATAAAAAGAGGGGAAGGGTATGAGGAAAGGGGACCAACTTTGGAGGAAAAGTTATGCTCAAGAACTTTCATTGAGGAGAGGAGCAAGAGGAATCGGAGCTAGGTCTTGCTAAGGAGTCTACTCAAGTAGAAGATTTGTAATGTTTCCAAAAACTCTGTCAATAAAGATTGTTACTTCCTTCCATCATTGCGTAATGAATGCTTCATTTGTTGTTGAGTAATGATCTAGATTGTCTTTTGTTTTGAATTGCAATATTTTTTTATGTTCATTTCTCATCTATTATAACAATTGAAGATACTTTGAGAAATGGTACTTTCTTTTTGCATGTGTTGAAGAATTGGAAGCAAAAGAGCATTGGAGAGAAGAGGCAAAGCTAGGATCGATCGTCGAAACAAGGTGCACAATCCTCATCTCTTTCTCTTTAATATATGCTTGTAACCATGAATGTCTATCTGCAACCTCCTAATATGTTGGTGGCCTTTTGAAACCCAGCCATAGGATAGATTTCCCTCACAACATAACCGAGGACTCTGCTAGGGAGTCTACTGTTTGGGGTCTCTTTGATTGATTTTTCTTTCTAGTATTGTCCATTCTTGGTATGTATAGGAATTTCTTGCATAAATATCCAGTTAGTCCAAATTGGTCATTCAATATTTTAGTCCATTCCTTTTTTCTTTTTGAATTTTTTTTAGGAATCCACTGGTATCCCATACTTGTAGTCATGTATACTCTGTAAATACAGGGTTCTCCACTACAGAATTGCATATGGAACATGGTTTGTATTTTGCATAATCGCGTGTTCCCCGTAGGTGGTCATGTGAAAGCTAGGGTTTTGTTAAAAGTTTGGTTTTACATCTTGGATTTCTCTAATAATTTTTCCTAAGAGTGTTTGAGACTATTGTTTGATTAGGTTCTGGTTTGCTTATGTTGTAAGCCTCTTTTTAGTGAGTTGAGTTGGATTTCTTGTTTAAATACCTTTAGGTCTCTCCTCTTGGATTTTACTTGGTAGGAGTGTTGGTGATCTCTGAGTTTTCATCCCCTCTTGATGTTGGCGTTCACTTACAATCTAGTTGCTTGGATAAACGAGCTGAAATTTCTTCTTCCAAGCCTTAGAACAACTTGGTTTTATAAAGTTGAGTAGTTTCGTCCAAGTAGGGTTTTTTTAAGCTTTGCATGATCTTCAAAGTTTGTTTTTATGAGATCTGAATGTCAAATCTGTTTGATACATTCATCCATTTTGCTTATTTATGTTTTTGTATAATGCACTTTCTTTCATGTTCCTTTTGAAAAGAAAATAGTAAAATGAAACATTTAGGTGCATACTAGTAGACACATTTTTCATTTGTTTTCAAGTTTTCAAAAAGAAAAGAAAAAATTTCTCATTTGATTTCCAAAGTTCTCAAACAAGTTTCATTATTTTTGAAAAAGAAAGAGAATTTAAAATGACAATGATAATATGCAGCATTTCACATCATACTTTTTCTTTCCATTCAAGTCCAAAAACATTATAAGTTGCACGGTCATAACAATGAGTAAAAATAAGCCTTAAAAAGAACGTTAATATTTAAAATTGATTAGTAACCATTTCATTTTTAGGGACATCATGAACTATGTTAGGCTAGGGTTTTGGCTTAGGACTATCTATAACTATCCAAAACTTTTTAAAATTTAGACATAGCGGCTTGTTGCTTAGGAAACCCACTTCTACATGAAGGCAAACCGGAAAGATTCTCTAACATAGGAGTCAAGCATGAGGTCATGTTAAGATTGATTTGCGGAGACACCCCTCCAATACTCAGTGGAGCATAAACTAATATTGTTGTGTGTACAATGGTTCATTTAGTACCAACTTTGGCCCCGTGTGGTGCCAGTGTTATTTGAATTTTGGGCTTGTTACCCTTCCCATGCACACCAGTCAGACCAACAACTGTTTCGCCAGAACTTTCTTGTAGATCTGGTAACCATAGTATCTTGAACTAGGGTTCTTACAAAGGTGATAGTGGAAGGATATTTCCACTGGACCTTGGGCAGACGTGAGGGGAAAACCTGTGCAATAATTTGGGAGGGTGGTTGGTGATTTAACTTCTTTCACCTAGAAAACTTGTATCGAGACCCCGGGTAACTTCTCTTCAACTCTTCATTGGTATGTTATGGGCCCTCATCATCCTATGCGTTCCTTTGGAAGGAATATCTTTATCTGTCTGGTTGTGATACTTAGGATTTTTTTTAGTGGTATGCTGTTGGTTTTCCTGT
This sequence comes from Pseudotsuga menziesii, assembly GCA_001517045.1. Classification (NCBI taxonomy): domain Eukaryota; kingdom Viridiplantae; phylum Streptophyta; class Pinopsida; order Pinales; family Pinaceae; genus Pseudotsuga; species Pseudotsuga menziesii. The sequence continues at coordinate 1,200,033 of LPNX010829041.1, forward strand.
GATAATATCCAAATTTTAGGTGTGTGCAATCAAAGTCTTTATATGTGGAGGAAAAACATCCTCGTAGATCGTGAAGGGTGCAAATCCTTTCCCCACTGATAGTTGTGGAGCCTCCACTGCCACCTAGAAGGTGGAGAATTAACACAAGTGGTTCATTTGAATTGACATTAGTCAGAATCTAGGGGAACCTGAACTAAGGTATAATCAACCTAATCACCCATCAAAAGAGATCGAAGACTTGCAGGACAAAGACTTTGCAAGGAATTATAACTCACCTCTTGCTGATTTGAGAGATCCAATACTTGTGCAAGTTAGTCAACTTGGTCTTGGTGTCCCATTAAGTATTGTCATGTTGAATACAAGAGAAGGATATGGGGATATCTATACCCCTACTTGAACCATGTCAGCCGATGGAGTCTCTCCTCTACATGCGAATGAACATACCCAATGCACCAATAGTATCTTTGAATTTTACTTTACCTATCCCTATGTCTTTGAGTAATAGAATGGTTAGCCCCTTAGTACCCATGAACTCTACTACTGGTCTGTAAAATGTGGTGGTTACTGGGGTACCCGATATGCCTTTTACATCCTCTCCTTTATTCCATAATTTTCAAAACAATCCTAGTGGTTCCACTCCTTTCATCCAAGGGTATCCCTAGTATGGAGGACACATTCCTCTGTCCTCACCATATGTAGGTAACAAACCTAGTTTTTTCAAGTGTGTCTTTGGGAAGCCCAAATACTTTCTCCGGATTCAGTTTTCAAACTTCAAGTCAGGTCTTGACCGCACCGATTGGAAGCTCTAATTTTTTACTATTTGGTGGAAGATTAATAACTCTCAGATCCATGACACCTGTTTCGACCGAAACCAAGAAAACTCAACATAAAACACCTCAAGTCAGTAACCCTTTAGCTTTTGTATGGAATCTTTTTTCAAAACATTGTCACCTCTTCATATTTGGCGACTGCAGGAAACCCCAACCAACCTTATGGGAGCATTGGTGCGGGGATTTCCTCACAACAAGTTCCTCAATACCAAACTTTGGGTCGGCCTCGACTTCTTTTTCTGGAAACTTTAAACTTTTCAGACCTCTCAAAACTAATGAAGGACCTTGTGTGCCACGATCCAACTTGGCCACCAGTTCATATCAAACTACCTTAAGATATTGCAAAATTTGAAGGGAAAACCGAAGACAACCCTAGTGACCATGTCACAACTGTCCATTTAGGGTGCTCACCAAACTATCTGAACGATGATTAAATTCGGTTGATGTTTTTTCAAAGAAACCTAACAAGTGTAGCAGCTAAATGGTATATCGAACTCCCATCTGCTACTTATGATAGTTTCCTTGATTTAGCCAATGCTTTTATCGATCAATTTCAACTTCTAGTCCGGTGTGATGTGGGTACTGATCTTTTGTCGAATTTTCGACATAATAACTCCACTCACATTTCTGATGAAATTTAGGAGTGGAGAATAAAAAATAGGATAATTAAATCTAATATTCATCCATAGTTTTTGTTGGAATGGTTTTTGAAATCATTTTTACCATATATTTCAAAAGATGTTTCAACTTTTGGAGTGACGACCGAAGAGGAAGTCATTGTCAGATCCCAACAGCTTGATCTAATCTACACTCCGTCTGGGATTCTCTATGAGATCATACCCGATGCGCCAAGGTCTAACTTGGAATTTTAAAAACCAAATCCTGGATACCATGCTGATGGGATTGTTGGTTCGTTTCAGTCACCCACTATGGAATCATTGGAAAAAAAATACACAAACTATCAGTGAAATGATCCGCAATGGAATTATATAAGGCTACGACCCCCTCTCCTTAGAATGCATAAGTTTTTAATGCACAATCCACCCCAAAGGGAAATCAACAATTCGATGTGAAGAAAAAATGGATGAAAGGAGAGATAAATCAAAATAAAGAAAATCCCATGAACAATGCTGAAGGGGGAAAGAAAAAGGTGAATTTTCCCTGCAAACTTTGTCAGGAAGGCCACTTGACTTATCGATGCCCTTTAATGGAACAAGCTCATAAGTTGTTGAAGCAACAACCTGTTGTCCTTAAGGATCCTTTCCCACAAGGAAAAAATGCAACTTTGAGTGATACGAAGAATATCAGGGCACTTAGAACACTCCCCTATTGATCAATCTTACATTAACATGGTTAGTTCCCAAACATTATTGAAAATGAGAGCCAAGAATTATGAATACGAGTCTTCACAAAATGATAAGCAACCTGTCGAATCACCAGCCCCACTTTGTATTGAAAAACCAACTGAACTTATGCTGAAGATACTGAAAGGTGTCTTCAAGAATACATACCATAACCCTAATGCAAGAGTTTCTCCAAACTATTTGGTTACGGAGGACCGATCCCAAACTCCTTGTGTTATGTCTGCCTTAGAAGTGTTGCAAAGTTGTCATTCACAATGTAATGCACTTCTGGAAGCTATAGGTAGTACTGATTTTGTGAACTTAACATCCAAGTTTGCTTATCCGATGTCAAACCCCAATTTCCCTATCATGTAGCCTTCCAAATCGAGGTAGTCCATGCCGGTAAAAGTATTAGATGAACTGTTATAGATGAAGGTGAATCTACATGTGTAATGGTTGTTTCATGTTGGAAATATTTGGGATCCCATGAGTTTGTCCTGTCAAATACCTTGCTGATTGCTTTCGACGAAATATCTTTCCGTCCACACAGTATACTATCTTCTTTTGATAAAGAATTCGCAGGGAAAATAGTTTCAGTAGAATTAGAGGTGTTTGACACTCCTTTGGATTATAATTTAATCTTGCGTAGGAGTTGGACCTATTCCATGTGCGTTATCCCATCGTCAGTCTTCTGTGTTATTGTTTTCCCTCATGTTCAAGGGAAGATAGTGACTATTGATCAATTGTATTATAAATGAAAGTGTTGTACGTGTTGGTTGTGGAGCCTAATATTCTATATCCAGAGATATTATTCAGTTGTGATTGTAACCCAGGAGTACTGTACACTTGTTCCCCCTGCCTTGGGGTTTGGGGGCAGAGCCCCTCGAAATTTTTTTTTCGGGATGTGTGTTGGCCAACAGTATTACGAACCCGTGGTATTGGGTTAACCCTAGAATTTTTCCCATGGTATTTCCCCTATAAAAGAGAGCATTGTAAATCGATTGGATATGGTATTGTATTGTACTAGAAGAGAGACTATGAGAACGTGAAGAGGAAGTGCAACGGTTTTGCTGTAGGGTATATCCCTTCATCTTTCTGGACTGTAATAAAAGGACTGGAAAATTTATTTGTGGATGTAGCCCATCGTTTGGGTGAACCATGTTATATCTGTGTCTCTCTGTAATGTTTAATGTGTTTTGCATCTTGTTTATTGATTTAACTATATATATGTTATTGCTCTGCGGTCTTGTTTTCTAATAGTTCGGACACATCAAATTCTAATGTTCCCTTTTATATATTATTTTACTAGACTTGGTAGATCATGTTTTTATGTCCTTCCATGTCCCTATGCAGACTCTTTGGATCCCATTTGCTCAATATAACTTTGATGCTCCAAAACTCCCCTTAAAAAGTCTTATTTATTGGTATACGTGGGTCACCAGCTTACATACCATGTGTACATGCATCTTGCTCCACTATGACCCACGTGCATCGAGCAATGTGCTCAAAAATAAAATATTTGGAGTTTCCCCCATCAAGTAACGAATAGCTTGACTATTCGCCTTCCATATTCCTAGAAACACTTCGAATCGACCCTTCACGTCCTATTGAAGGGCTATATATTGAGCTACTTGAATTCATTAGAGTAGGAGAACTTGTGAGATGAAAGAAACTATAGTGGATTCGTGCCCCATTCTTGCATACTTGAGTCTGCATCCCTTTGTCTTTTGAGAAACCATTGATGCTCTTCCCAATCTTGCCATTTTCTTGTGAGCTTTCCATTGATATGGATGATTTAAGTAGTGGAGGCCCAACTGGAGGACTCAATTTCTTGATTTCGATGAGGTGTCGATAGAGTTTATCACTTATATGTATGTTTATATTTAATAGAAATTATCCATTTCTCGTCCACTATATGTATAACTATGAATATTTTTATCCATGGATGTAGTTTCTTTGATTATAAATTGGATTTATATATGCTAGAATAGGTTCCAACACTTAAGATCTATCATTCTTACATGTTTCGTTGTTGTTGAGAATCAAATGCAAGTGCAAGTCTAATTGAAAGCTCAATAGGGATCTACTATAAACATCTGTAATAAGGTACGCTTCTCATCCCATAGTGTTAGACTTGTTTATTTCTTTAGCATATTGGAAGTGAATTAATTGCTAGTGCCATATTGTCTGTTGTGGTCCACCCCATTCCATAGGAATTTTTCTCTGCAACAGAAGTGGTGACTCCACTGTGGAATTTCATTTTTTTTGGAGTATGGGTGCATGATGTGCTTGATTTTCTCTCTGTTTCTCTGTGTTTCTTTGTCGCATTCATGAGTGTGTTAGCCCATTGGTATTCCTTTGAATTAATTTAAGTCTTAGGCTACATTTTTACCACCTTTCTCTTGTTGTACATGGGTCATAGAAGTAACAGTCGCATATACACGCAGGATGTAGTACTTACAGTCACGTATACATGCGGATTTTCTGTAAACAGTAATGTATATCCCTCTTTGTGAGTGAGATATTGATGTTTGGGAGATGTTGGGTAGGTTGTGAGTGTTGATGAGTCCTCTTGGGTGCCCGCGATGCTTGTTTACTGCTTCTATACTTACCAAAGAATTCTTTCCTGAGGCCTAAATCCACCTAACAAAATTATTTCCTAAGGATTCAACCGAACATGTCCAATGATTGCAATGTTTGCTCAACTATAGATCTTGCTGCTACAACCCTAGCTGTTGTACCCCCTTCAAGTTTATTGCATCCCTACCCTCTTCCTTCGATAGTCGATTTGCACTTGCAACTGCCTATTTAAAAAATGTATTTCAACCACATCTCACTCAATTTTTCAACATCACGAAAAAAATTAAACATGCACATACCTTACAAATAACTATTTCATATTTTAAAGAAGATGATAGAATGACTCATATTTTGAAAAAAACTACAAATAGCCTTTAAACAAATTATATTTTGAAAAAAATAAAAGTAACCTTTAAAAAAATCGATTTTTTATGAAATAACATTCAGAGATAGAGTAATATTTCAACTCATGTCTGTAAATAAAATATGTCAAATGAATAAGTATCGGATTTTGAAACACTTTTGACTTGTTAATTTGCTCCTTTCTTTCTTATAGCTTCCAAAAGGAAAATCACCAACAAGAAGGGATCTAGAATCTCCACGAGATACATCATGACAATGAAGCATCATATTGGATTTTCATTCCTTGGACAAACTCCTATGTTTAAAATTCAAATGGAGTTGGAGAGTTTACCCTCCAACTTAATCCAACCTAGATTAGTTGGTGAACCTTATAAATCAATAGTATAATAAATTTTAAACTTAAGAGTTGATTTATAGGTTGTTATTTACTTAGAAGAAGCAAATGTGAAACTTGATGGTGTGATATCACAATTGTAGAAATGAAAAGACACTAGGAGAATACAAATGTTTATAAAAGTAAAGTTGACTCTTAATTGAAAAATAGCGCAATAAAACACTTCTGAAAGGATATATTTTCCTTTTTAATTGTAAAATTAGAAACAGACTGAACCTTTTTCTTTTCTTTTCAAAATTGAAAGAATAACTACCTTTTGATATATAAAAATTGTATACATAAAATGCAAGGAAAGAAGCATATGCATAAGGAAAAGATCTTGTCTTATGAATCAATTCAATGCATGCCACACCAACTGATATAAAAAACAGTTCTAAACAATGGATTCTCTTATTCACTTCTTTAATAAACACAATATCAAAGAAAAATTTCAAAGAAATATAAAATCTTTATTTTTTGTTTTCTATTTTACTCTAACAATAATCACAAATATTGAAGAAAGGGAAAGTATTTATTTTTTATATAATTCAGATTTCAATGACCAATCTATTAATCTATATAAATAAACAAACAAGCCAAATGAAAACTAAAAACCCTAATGAAATTAACAAGCATCAATGAAAATAATTTTATTTTTGTTATAAGAAAGGTTACTTCTTCAGAGTTGTTTTTTCTTTTACAAAGTGTAACCTAACGTATGACAATCTTCCAAACCCAAAATTTATAATCAAACCGAAGAATGATTGAAAACTCAACAAATATAGGGTATATGTTCCTTTGACCACAATAGACCATGTATATATGTGCTTTGCTATTCAATAACTAAAAACCATTAGTGGTTTTATTAGTTCTTGCAAACTCATACAAGGTTGTAATAAAAAAAACGCATAAAGTGGAATTCATATATGCAATATTTCAATTTGGTTCAGGGATAATTTTAGGGGCTAATTTTAGCCCAGTGGGCTATTTTTCCATGTTTTTCTCCCAAAAAAGATTCTCCATTTTGCATTTTTTGAAGCCCTGTTTCGCCCAATTTTGATGGGGTAAACATTTTTCACCCTAAAAATCGCCAAATTATTATATAAACGGTATAAAATCCTTGGAAATGAAAATATTTTTTGAAAAATATCGGCAATCATATGATAGTTGGAATTTTAAGAATTGGTAATATTCGCCAACATTTATACTCTTTTAAATAAGTATGGTTCCTTAAAATCATCCTTGATTTGGTTATCAAATAAAAAATGTTATGAAGGAAACCTAAGCTTATGGTTTTATCCCTTGTAGTTGTAATTCAAGGCCAATCCCACATGAGGTCTTGAAATAATTGTATAACCAAGACAATTATTTAACCCGCGTTATAGAATCAATTAGACAAATTAAAGTGAAGACTTAATTTATTCTTAAACCCAACATATATTTTTTTCTTATGACATAAGCTCATATAGAGTTATTATTATGAGATAAGCCCATACTTCAAGTGTATAAATAAGTGGATAAACAATTTCAATATGTATTCTAGAAAAAATACAAATTGATGATCCTAAGTTTGACAGAAGTTGTCCATTTTGTTATACTTCAAAGCTAGTAAAAGCAAAGTTAGGTGTAGATAGTAGGTGCAAGTTAGGTTTATAGTGGTGCAATTTTGGAGAATGATGGGTACCAAACTCAAATGGAGCATGGGATTTCATATATTGGACAAATAGAAACTTCAAACTAAGCATTGCTTCAACTATTAAGGGGTTGTAATCAAAATGATCCAAGGATGTAGAATAATATACTTGAAAACATTCAACAATAATAGATCAATTCATTTCTCTAGAAAAGAATCACTTTGTCAACTTCATTAAATTGGCTTTGACAAGGGTAAGAATAAAGAGTTCACTTTAAATTATGAAAAATAAAATCTTTAATATTTATCAAAATAATTTTTTGAATACATAAGCATATATAATAACACTTGCAAATATAATAGTATTGATATAAAGTTATGCATGAAAAGTACAAGGAAAATCATGATTTTGAGAGTTTTGACTTGGTATAGATCTATTTGAGCAAAAATAAGTAAAATTTTAAAATTGTATGACATGGATCTTTCTAATATTGGAGAAACAATTTTGTTGATTCAAGTTACTTCCATATATGTATAGTAAATGTAACAAATGTTGTTAAGTCTTTTAAAACCTTCAATGTTGAAAGAACATGAATCTACTCCAGTATTGACTTTACTAGACTATTTAAAAGTTGGATATAAAAGAATAGGGAAAATTCTGAACATATTATGTACAGAAATCCAAGAAAATATACAAAGGTGCAAATATAAGACTCAAATACATCAATCCCACAAAATACTTCTAGCTATTTTATATTTAAAATATTTAAAAAAAAGACAAAAACCTCACGAATGTGATGTCATAGTATATGACCTCAATTAGATAAATATATAATTTTTCATCTATTAGATAGATAATATATAATTTTTCATATATAGAGGAAGAGAAACTAGCTCCCAAGTAGTGTTTTTCTGAAGAGAATTCATCTCTTCATCCATGGAAACTTTCCATCTCGGATCCTTCCGAGCATGATAGTAGGATTTAGGATCTGAACTAATCATCAAATAGCAAGTTTCAAACAGCAAATTATTAGAACAAGAGAGTGCAATACCTGCTCTTTGGAAATCAGACCGGGTTCTGCTTGGATCATCTGGATTTCCAATGTTTTCTCTTGCGGAGGAGAGTGTATGTCGGGCCCATGTAGGAAGATGATTTTGCAATTCAGGTTCTGATTCAGCATCTGATGATTGCTGCACAATGATTTAAAAAATAATAGGATCCAAATTAGGGTCATCACCCCCAATTTCATCATCCAAATATTCAGTAGAATAGGAAGGAAATTCAACGATTTTCTCCTTCACTAGTTGCACCTCTTGAAGAGGCTCAACGAACTTGACACTTCTCTCAATGATGATCTATTTGTTCTTGATATCCAGAAGCTTGAATCCTTTAGATACATCAGGATACCCAATAAATATACATTCTATGCTTTGCGGTTGCAAATCCCTTCTCGTATCAAGTGGAATCTGGGCCCATGCAGTGGACCCAAACACCCGTAGGTTCGACACATCCGGCTTGTGTCTAAAGTATGCTTCAAAAGGAGTATTTCCTTTCATGGATGAGTGTGGCACCCTATTTTGAATGTATGCTATAGCATGCATGGCTTCAGCCCACAAATTTGCAGCAAGCTTCTTTGACTCCAACATACAGGTGGTCATCTCCTTGAGAGACCGATTCTTCCTTTCTACTACTCTGTTCTGCTGGGGAGTGTAGGGAATTGAATGTTGGACCTGAATACCAATTTGGGAGCATATGTACAGTAACTAATTACTGACATAATCCCATCCATTATCATATCTCAAGATCTTGATCTTAATCCCAGAGGCATTTTCGATCAAGGCCTTCAATTTAGAAATTTTTTCACATACTTCTGATTTATTTTTGAGAGAGAAAACCCATGTGTACCTTGAAAAATCATCAATAAAGGTAAGAAGATACCTTGATCCATTCATGGATGTGATAGGCATCAAACTACTGATATCAGAATATATCAGCCCCAATATGCATGTAGCTTGGTTTGCCTTACCCCGATTGAACTTGTGCTTAGGGTGTTTTCCAATCACACAGCCCTTGCAAATTCCCGTGGTTGCCTTCATGAGTGGGAGGCCTTCAACCATGGATTTTTTCTGTAATTGTTGCAAATATTTGAAATTAATATGGCCAAACCTCTCATGCCACAACCTACTAACCTCATTCCCATGAGTTAGCTGAGCGGTGGGCTTTGCGTCTGCAACAAAGTGAGAGAACTCATAGGATTTTGCATGATGGTTTGCAAGGCCTTTAGCAATGAGTTTCCCGGATGAAATTTATGTTATCTCAACATCATTTGGGATGAAAGAAACTCTCTTAAGTAGTCCAGTATGTCTCATTTGATAGACACTAAGGAGATTTGATGGCAGAGATGGTACATGCAATACATTTGAAAAGAAACAATTTTCAAGATCAACCGTATCTTGTTCTTTTGAAATGATGGTGGAGTCATCTCCCATGTGGATGGGGATGGATTTTCTGGTCTCCAAGGATGAAAAGGAGTCTCTTTGAGCCATCATGTGGTTCGAAGCTCCTGAATCAATAAAGAGTTCTTTGGACTTTGAAGTGCTTGCCATGAGGGCATGACCTTTCTCATGCTGTGGTTCTCGATCATGCTGATCTCTCCTTCGAAAGATTTCTAGAAGATTGATGTGATTCCTCTCAAGGAGAGAGGTTTCTTCATCAATATTTTTATTCATGCAGGTATGTTTAGGGTGAAAACCCTTCCCGCAATAAGAACAGTTGAATTTTTTGTTGCCATGGTGCCCTTTCCCTTTTTTCTTCCTTGAGCCGGAAGACTCATCATGCTGCTGGTTTTCAACTCTAGGTTTAGGAGCATCAAATTTGTTTTTTTATTCTTCTGTTGCTTTCCTTTACCCTTTAGATGTTTGGGCCCCGAGACATGGAGGGCTTGATCACGGGAAGATCTGATGATCCCCATCTAGACAAGCTTGTCATGTTCACTTGTTAGAGACTCAATGAAGGCATTGAGTGTAGGCATCTTCCATCCAAGGGTTGTGAGCTTCTCTGCACAGAATGTAGAAACAAAAACTGAATAATCAACCCCAAGTTTGGAGAGTATGGTGAGGATGAGCTGATCATCATCCTTCTCCACTTTGCATTGCTTCAAGAGTAAAACAATATGCTTGAAATTTGTGAAGAAATCATTCAAAGTCTTGAAATTGGAGGGCTGGAGAGACATGAGTTCATTTTCGAGCTAGTAAACTCTCAAGTCATCATGCTTTCCATATAGAGTTTCCAATTTGTCCCATATTTCTTTCAGAGTATTTAATCCCGCAAGATGGAAGAGAAGGTCTCGGGAAATAGAGAGGCACAAGAAACTGAAGGCTTCATCCTTCTTGTTCAAGAATCTTGATTTTTCTATGGCGGATCCAGGCTCATCTTCAATGTCCATGGTGACTCTAAAAATTCCTCTAGAGCGCAGCTGAATCTCCATATCACCTTTCCATGAGTGTAAATTGTATGGAGTCAAGAGATCTACTGAGGAGGCCATGCAGATGTGCTGGAGCGAATGATTCACCTCTAGAAACCTGAAAATCAAAACAGAAAGGGCAATGTAAGGTCGGACAGCCTGCACATTCTAGGATTTCATCACACCCAGCATAGTCAATCAAGCAAGCTTGATAAACAAGTTCTTTACTTGGGGTATTAAGTGGTAAGCCTTGGCTTCTGGTGCAGTGCTGGATTTTTGAGCTATTACTCAATTTTCATGCGGAAATCTATCAAAAAGCTTGTTTTTGAGAGATAGAGCTTCATCCCGCCGCAAGCTCTGATACCATACTAATATTGACAGTGATCTAGGAGCACAATCACAGTCTCATCAAAGATTAATGAACAAATAACACATGAAATGGTGTAATCGGACTACAGAATGAGTAGTCGCTCTGTATATTCAATAAAGAATTGATAATTACCATACAATGTCATGCTACAAGCATGAAGGAAGAGACAATTTGAATTCCTTAGGAGGTCATTCGAATTGAATGAGTGAGTCTATCTTAACTGACTGTAAGCCATGGTTCACACTCAGTTAACCACTGATCAAAACCCTAATTGACTCAACAAACCCTAACTGAAGTCGGAGTGCAATAACTGACTGAGTCTCAATTGAAAGAGATCATACACATGTCACAGCTCACTAATGATCAAGAGGTAGCACTACAATGACTCCAAAGAACCCTGATGAGGTTAACTGAAGTTGAACTGCACATCAAAAGTGGTTGGAGGCACCCCTGTTGACTCCAGTTCATTAAATAGTCATTAAATAATATATTTAATGAGAGGAGGCACCTTAACCAACTTGTTTAATTGATTGTAACCACCAGTTAGCAATTAGGTGCATTAATATCACTCAGATCACCCCCGGAGTGCTCTAGTTAGCCTCCCCGAATGTAGGAGAAGGCTAAGTTAGACTCCTTGGCTGAAGGTAGGCGTGGGTGAGACTGGATGATGACATTTAATGCTCCACTGATGTCAATAATACTTAGGATAGTGGTTTAAATAGCACAATTTGACCAAAAAGAGTGTGTATGGTGGTAAATGTCTCCAACAACATCACCATCAACAAGCTACCAAGTGTGTGGGTTCAAGACCCAAGGCATCACATGCAAGGGTTTCAAGGAAATTTTCAAAGATATCATATAATACTTAAACAAGATAATTTCCATGGAATTCAATACCATCACATAGGAATCCATTGCCAAGTGATGAGGGAATCATGACCAAATATTCCATCATATCAAAGGCCCCAACAATAATGGGCTTACAAACTACCATATGTATGGATTCTGAGACCGAAATCATTTCCAAATGCACCATGAATGATCATATAGAGTCCAAGGTTTATCATGCCACCATTTATGTGGGTACCAAACCTTCTCATGCATAATGACCATCTCTAAGGGTTCCATGACTCCAACAAGGGATACACAAGAATCAAGATATTCATCAAGGGTTCCAAGTATTCGTTAAGTCATTAATGACCACATCATCACCTTTAAGGACCATTAAGCCATAAAATATGCGTCCAAGGGCTTCTTAATCAAGAAAGTGGCTTCATAGGATTCTTCAACCACCTAAAACACACCAGGAGACCTCCAAGGGTCATGATCCATCATGACATCACCTGTGGGGTTTCTATACCTTCTTATGGGGTACCATGACACCATCAGAGCATGAATGACCACATAGTGGGTCATTAATGCTTCACCAATCCTTCTAGGGATTCACCATCATACATAAAGGCTTCAACACCAACTTCAGGGTCTTCAGCACCAACTTCATGGTATTCAATGCCATCAGCAGGGTCTTTAGCAAGGTGGTGGCTACAAGATCCATCTGTGTGGGTGCAGGGACCTTGTCAACTAGGTACAAGGTGCTTTAAGGCACAAACCCACTCTGTAAGGGGTCCAAGGCGCTGCAAGTGAGACTTGGTGGCATTAATGAAAACCTGTGGGCCACTGCAAGTCCATGTTGGCATCAATGACAATTTCATCAACAGTTTTATTAGTTTTTGCAAAATCATACAACGTTGTAATAATAAATATACTTAAAGTGGATTCATTCATATATGAAATATTTCAATTTGGTTATCGAATAAAAGTAGTTATGAAGGAAACTTAAGTTTATGGTTTTATCCCTTGTAGTTGTAATTCTAGACCAATCCCACAAAAGCAGTTATGAAGGAAACCTAAGTTTATGGTTTCATCCCTTGTAGTTGTAATTCACGACCAATCCCACATGAGGACTTAAGACAATTGTATAACCAAGAAAATTATTTAACCCTTGTTATAGAATCAGTTAGACAAAATAAAGTGAAGAACCTATTTATTCTTAAACCCAACATAGATTGTTTTCTCATGAGATAATCCCATACTTAAAATGTAGAAATAAGTGGATAAACAATTTCAATATGTATTCTAATGAAAATGAAAATTGATGATCCTAAGTTTGTTAGAAGTTATCCATTTTGTTATACTTCAAATCTAGTAAAAGAAAAGTTAGTTGTAGATAGTAGGTGCAAGTTAGGTTTATAGTGGTGCAATTTTGGAGAATGATGGGTACCAAACTCAAATGGAGCATGGGATTTCATATATTGGATAAATAGAAACTTTAAACTAAACATTGCTTCAACTATCAGGGGTTGTAATCAAAATGAACCAAGGATGTAGAATAATATACTTGAAAACATTCAACAATAATAGATAAATTCATATCTCTAGAAAAGAATCTCTTTGTCAACTTCATTAAATTGTCTTTGACAAGGGTAAGAGTAACGAGTTCACTTTAAATTATGAAAAATGAAATATTTAATATTTTTCAAAATAATTTTGTAAATACATAAGCATATATTATAATGCTTGAAAATACAATAGTAATGATATAAAATTATACATGGAAACTATAGGGAAAATCATGATTTTGAGATATTCGACTTGGTATGTATATATTTGAGAAAAAATAACTAAAATTTTAAAAATTTATGACATGGATATTTCTAATCTTAGAGAAACATTTTTTTATTCAAGCTACTTCCATATATGTATAGTAAACATACATGTATATTTACTATGTAAAAAATGTTGTTAAGTTTTTTTTAAACCTTTAATGTTGAAAGAACATGAATCTACTCCACTATTGACTTTAGTAGACTATTTAAAAGTTGGATAGAAAAGAATAAGGAAAATTTTGAATACATAATGTACATAAAGCCAAGAAAATATACTGAGATGTAAATAAGACTCAAATACATTAATCCCACAAAATACTTCTAACTATTTTATATTTAAAATATTTTTTTTAAAAAGACAAAAACCTCACCAATGTGATGTCATAGTATGACCCAAATGAGATAAATATATATATTTTTATCTACTTTGGTGCTTTTTGGGTGGAACAAATGGACGAATTGGCTTGTAGGGCCCATTTTAGGGGAAGGTATTACTTTGCATATTTGGGTTCTATAACCTTTTAAGGTTCATTTGATGGATTAAATGATGTTTCTAGGGTCAAAATTTTGTGAGAATAGCTACATCCCCTTGATGTTGTTCGAAACTATGAGACCTTTCCAACGGTAAAAGAATCACCTCATTTAGAATCGGTATAAGGAATTTATGCCTCACACAAGTCATGCATTCCCTATATATGGCTAGTCCATGAATTCACACCCTATTAGTATCTAGGGTGGGTATGCATCTTTTTGGGGGTAAAAAATGTTAGATTTTTATCATTCAAGCTAGCATTACGATCTTAAGATCTTTAACTGAGAGAATAACATGCATAGCAATAAACACAAGAGACAAGAGACACAAAGAATTTTCCTCAGGGAAACCATAAAGGAGAAAACCCCACAACTTCCTCAGAGATAGAATCAGCACCAAAAGTAAAACCCGAAAACATAAAGATGATCTCCTGACAGCAGCAATCTCTCTCTTGTCCCAACAACTTATCCTCTCACTCATGCGCCCCAATGAGTGAGTGTGTGTGTGATAAATAGAGAGGCTCACTCTCTATTTATATTCTTTCGGTCACTTGAAACCCACTCCAACATGTCGACCTCACTTAACAATTACTTACTAGAGCCGACATCTCTAGGAGTGTCTAATAACCCTAGTGCCCCACAACTTGTGGGGACTTTGCCTCCTTTGACCAACAAGGAGGGTTATCCTTAACAAAATGGTGGGGACTATTTCTCTGACTTACAATTAGTCACCTAGGGTCAACTTCTAGAGGATAGTCTAATAACCCTAGGGACCCACAACTGTGGGGAATTTAACCCTTGACCAATAGGAGGGTTACCCACAATGACTTGACATGACTTGTTTACATTATAGAAGCTCCCGATAGGAACATCGGCGCATGACATGACTCAAGTACATTACAGACACATCCCATAACAAACACCGGGGTACAATACATAAGATATATGGATGAATACATTCCAAAGTTACAAATACATTAACACTCCCTCTTAACTAGGAAGGTATTCTCTCAACACAATTTGTCAGCATTGGTCTTCTTCTTTGGATCATCCCGTCATCTGCATATTCAATCCATCTTCATCTTCAAGTCATCTTTATCTTAATATGGATCATGATCACTGGATCTGGATCATCACTCAACCTGGATCATCTCTGCTGGATCATCACTAGATCAACTCTGCTAGATCATCATTGGATCTGGATCATCACTCGATCTGGATCATCATCACTGGATCTGGATCATCATCACTGGATCTGGATCATCATCACTAGATAATATGGATCATCACTACTGGATCTGTATCATCACTCGATCTAGATCATCACTCGATCTGGATCATCACTGTTGGAGCTGGATCATCACTCGATCTAGATCATCTCTGCTATATAATCATCACTGGATCTAGATCATCACTCAATATGGATCATCACTGGGTCAACATCATAGGTGCTCTCTCATGATTCTTCTCGTCACAGGAATTTCTATAGAGACAACCCTTTTTCATGTTGATTGTAGGCCTACCTCCTTGTAGGTATTTGGTAGCCCTTATATCTAACCCTAAGTCAGAATGGTCAGCACTCAAATCTGACCTTGACTTGTCAGAAAGGAACAACACTTACATCTGACCTTGACTCATCAGAAAGGTGCTCAGTCCTATACTAAGGGTTCCTGGTAACTAACCAGGTGCCTCCATTCAGAGAATGGCAATAGCCCTTACATATAACCTACTCGTTAGAATGGTTGACACTCACATTTGACCCACTCGTTGGAAAGGAGGTAGCCCTTACATCTGATCATGTAGGAACTAATCCTATAGTCACATCAGAATGGTCGGCACTCACATCTAACATGGAAGGAAGCAATCCTCTCACCATGATAGAATGGCAACAACCCTTATATCTGATCATTTGGGAACACATCCCTCAATCACATTAGAATGGCCATGCGCTCACATTTGATAATGTAAGACTACATATTACAATCATATCAGAAAGGCCCTCAGTCCTAGACCAAGTATTCCTGGTAACTCACCAGGTAACTCCATTCCAAGAAAGGAAATAGACCTTATATCTGATCATGTAGGAACCAATCCTACAATCATGTCAGAATGGCTTAGCACTCATATCTAACATGGAAGGAACCAATCCTCTCACCATGACAGAATGGCTCATCCCTTACATCTGACCTACTCGTCAGAATGGCTTACAGATTCATCATTTCCCCTTGGAGGGAACCTCGATCTGGAGAACACCAAGCTTCTCCTTGAGGTACTCAAACTTCACTCTAGCCAATGGCTTCATCAACACATCAGCTATCTGATCATCCACCACAACATACTAGAGCTTCACTTCTCCCCTCTGTGCCATATCCATGATATAGTGATACTTGATCTCGATATTCTTCGACTTGTCATGGAACATCGGGTTCTCTGACAACTTCACACAACTTTTTTTGTCACAATGTATACAAGTAGCATCCATCTAGAGATCAAATAAATCAAACAGTATCTTCCGTAGCCATACTGCCTCACAACTAGCTAAACAAGCTGTGACATACTATGCTTCAATTGTACTCAGTGCCACACAGGATTGCTTCCTGCTAAACCAAGAGATCACACATGATCCCATACTAAAGCAACACCCTGAAGTGCACTGCCTACCCAATCTGAATCCACATAACCTTCCAGGTTAATCTTTTGATTCGCCTCATGCTTGGGCCCATAATAAATTGTACCCCTTAGGTACCTTAATACATGCTTTGCAACCATTAGGTGAACATGTCTCAATGTGTTCACAACAAATAAAATATCTGGTCTCGTATTCGTCAGGTACATCAAGGACCCAATCATCTGACGATACATCGTAGCATCAACTGTCTTTGATGAAGCATCACTTAATAGCTTCATGTTCGATTCCATAGGTGTGGTCATGGCCTTGCAGTCCATCATCCTGAATCTCTTCATGATCTCTACCGTATATTTCCCTTGTCCTAGGGAAATCCCATCTGCATTTTGCCACACCTCCATGCCTAGAAAATAGTGCATCGACACATAATAGGAACATCACTGGTCTTCTGCCTTCAACCTTGAAGCAAAGGTTGGAATCCACTTTACTCTCAGTAAAGCCTAGATTCATCAGTAATCTATCCATCCTGTTGTACCATGTCGAACCTTAGGATCTTTTGTAGTCACTCCCTCTGAAGAAGAGCATCATACTCCCTCTGTCTTTCGTACTCTATGCACTGAAACATTCTGTACTAGAGTGACAAGTAGCTTCCTATGCTACTAACATTCTATGTATCCATGTAGTGTATAGACTTTCATATTCAACCTTGTAGAAAAGGTTAATATCTTCATCAAACTCAACATGTATGTGTTATCCCATGGGTGTCTTCTGAACTTGTACAAGGCCTTCTTTCATTTGCACACATGATTCTGCCTGTCATGTCTCTCAGCTCCCACTGGATGCAATTGTCTCTTCGTAGTTTATGCCTTCTTTTCATGAGAAGCCTCGTGCTACGAATCTTGCCTTGTATCCCACGATGTTTCCATCTACTGCATGATGGAACTACAAACTTTCCTTCACGTATCAATACTGCATCTTTAGACATCTTTCTTCTTGAACTGGTCTTCCCTTTCTTCTTGGAAGGTTCTGCATCAATGATGTCATTGCATTCATCATATTATTTCTTCATCTTGAACTGTCGTTACTTGTCTTCAGAACAAGTCTCATTCTTCTTTTCTTGTAGGTGATTATGTATGCAATATTTCCTACAATTCAAATGCATTTGTATGGTTAGAAACATTTCATAAGGAATATTCACATTGGAAAATTATTATGCATAAATATATGATCATGCAACTACTTTTAGCCAATACAACATTCATCCATATCTCACGGAAACTTTCTATATTCCTTCCATCTCTACTAGGATAACATTGAGATTGTGCACTAATCCAATATATCAGCAAAGAGGTTTCATTCTAGATAAGTAGCAATGGAGAGTTGTATAGCACCATGAGCTACTTACCCATCATATGCATATTAGTAGTATACTGTCATTAATGCAAACATTCTATCATGCATAATACATTAACTGAATATAAACAAAGGCATAACAAAACAATATCATGAGATGACAATTGAATACTTACATTTATTTGTTTCATGGGTAGACTCCTTCTTGAGCCTTCAACTTCATCATCTTCTTCATTCATAATAGCATCGTTTCTTATCCAAATGCTAAAGTGGATAAGAGTTTCTTCAAGAGTTGAGTTCTTCATATTCCACATCGCTTGAGGGATCTTCAGTTGCTCCCATCTTCTCTTCTCTTATTATGAGTCGAGCTTCTTCTTCTTATGTGTGCTCTTCCTAGAGTCTGCTGAAAGTAATTACTTCCTCTAGCACACATTCCTTGAACGAATGAATCCCATGATCCTGGGAGGCCATTCAAGGTGGCTATCACCACTTCTACATTTTCCACTTCTTCTTCTACTGTTACAAGTTGTTCTTTGATTTGAGAGATGCTTGTAAAGTATGATTGCATGGTCTCTGCATTCTGGATCTTCACATTCTTCAACTGGTTTCTTAGGTTCATATTTTGATTTTTGTTCTTCCCTTCAAATAGCTTGGTCAAGGAATCAAACATCTTCGGTGTCTTTGGGGAAGACACTTGTGGCACAGGTTGATCCATGATTGAATCAGCAATGATCTTCTTGGCCTGGACCAAGTTCTTCTTGTGTAAGGCTTTTAGCCTCATCTCCCTCTAGAATTGGAACATCTCTACTTGTGTAGGTGTTCAATTCATTTTCTTTCAGAGAGATCATATACTTCCATGCTTGGAATTTTTCATCTTCACCAAGCATATCATCAAGCTGATGTGATAGATCACTTTTTAAATGAGAACCTCAAATGGAAATAGCAAAAGATTAGATCTTACCGATTTGAGGTGTCCGTCCTGGTTCTAGAGCTCGCTGATCTAAGGTTTGTCAAAGAAACCCTAATTTTCAAAACTTGGAATCTTTAAGATCTGATTGGATAGAAAGATATATATCTTCAAGTTGAGCTATCCAATGTACTCCTTTTCTGAAAATATTGGAGGGACGCTCCCGAAATAGGAAGCCCTAGTTTTCCAATTTCTTTTGCAGAAATTCATGTTACTGTTTCTGTGGTATCTCCAAAATTACTACTCCTCTATGTCAAAACATCTGCATGGAGGTATCCTGACCTATCCCTATTCCAACACCATAGGTTTCATTAGCATTGGTTTCACCAATTGGGACTTATGATCATTTTCCCAAGGTGACCTGTTATAGGACTGTTGAAAATAGCGAATTTGTACGGACTTCCATGTGTCATCGGTTCATCTTCTGGGTCTAAAACATGGACCATAGAAGGTACATTCCATTCCCTTTCTAGAACATCTTTATCAATCTCATTTGGACCTGTGTATCCCAAGATATAGCAATTCTCCCCAGGTGTCCTGTTTAGGGATGAATTCTAGAAGAGGCTGGAACCCTAACATGGAGGGATCATATCTCCCAGAATATAGCGAATCGGAGGCTGAATTTTGGACATAATGTAAATCAGGATGTTATCTTCGGTCTCTGCAATTTTTATCTCCTACTCCTTCTCCAATCCCAAGATATAGAAAATGTACCAAAACTTAGTGGTTTTAGTATTTTAGGGTTTTTCCAGATCGGGGTCAAACTAGGGTTTGACTTTCCTGGAGTTTCACCCAACCAAAAATCTTGATCCGGGTCTCTAAACTTTGATTTTGATGAGAATAGAAATCCTATGCCGGGATCACTCAAAAATTCCTCTTCTGTAAGAAGCCCTAATTTCTCGCACCAAAAACTGAAAATGCTCGAAATCGAATTCCGCTTCAACAGAAAGATGCGCCCTTCAATGGAGTGTCAACCTAGCATACTTTTTATGATGGATTGTGGAGAGAGACCCAAAAATTAATAAGCCCTAGATTCTATAGCTGCACAATGTCTTCTTCTCAGGTTAGCTCTAATACCATGTTAGATTTTTATCATTCAAGCTAGCATTATGATCTTAGGATCTTTAACTAAGAGAATAACATGCACAACAATAAACACAAGAGACAAGAGACACAAATAATTTTACTCAGGGAAACCATAAAGGAGAAAACCTAGAAACTTCCTCAGAGATAGAATCAGCACCAAAAGTAAAACCCAAAAACATAAAGATGATCTCCTGACAGCAGCAGTCTATCACTTGTCCCAGCAACTTCTCCTCTCACTCATGCACCCCAATGAGTGAGTGAGTGTGTGATAAATAGAGAGTGACACAAAGAATTTTCCTCAAGGAAACCATAAAGGAGAAAACCTCGCAACTTCCTCAGAGATGGAATCAGCACCAAAACTAAAACCCAAAAACATAAAGATGATCTCCTGACAGCAGCAGTCTCTCTCTTGTCCCAACAACTTCTCCTCTCACTCATGTGCCCCAATGAGTGAGTGAGTGTGTGATAAATAGAGAGGCTCACTCTCTATTTATATTCTTTTGTTCACTTGAAACCCACTCCAACATGTCATACTCACTTAACAATTACTTACTAGAGACGACATCTCTAGGAGTGTCTAATAACCCTAATGCCCCACAACTTGTGGGGACTTTTCCTCCTCCGACCAACAAGGAGGGTTATCCTTCACACAATGGTGGGGACTATTGCCCCGACTTACAATGACTCACCTAGGGTTGACTTCTCTAGGATAGTCTAATAACCCTAGGGCCCCACAACTGTGAGGACTTTAACCCTTGACCAATAGGAGGGTTACCCACAAAGACTTGACATTACTTGTTTACATTATAGAACCTCTCGATAGGAACATTAGGTTTCATTGGTTCCTGTTTCTTGTGAGTAACTACCCCAAATTCCCTAACCATCCATCGAAAAGTATAAAAGAGGCTTTAGAGAAGAAGAGGAGAAGAATTTGGTAAAACATCACCATGCTATTATTTTTCTCTTAGAATACAAACCCTTTTCTCGTGTTTGCAATTTTTTGTCCATTTTTGGAAATATCCGCTTCCAGCAAGTGTTTATTCTCTATCTAGTAAAAATTCATTGTATTTCATTCTTGGACTTTCCCTAAGTGAAGAAAAAATAGGAGTTGCAAGTCTATGTCTTCAGTGTATGAACTTATACTCTAGTTTCGGAATAGTGATGTCGCAGGTTATTGGTGAAATCATTCTTGTATTTGTGATTCTTATTTGTAAATATCTCTCTTTTCATCCAAATTATTGTGTTAAGTTTATGTTCTTTGATCATAAAACCCTAGTTATTTAATGAAATATTTTGAACATTTATAATCAATTTATTTTCTATTTCTAGCCATCTATCACTGTATTTTTGTTTCTTTCTTGATTACAGGTGATTAAGGGAGAATTAGGATAAATATATTGAAGAAGTAGAACTTCCCAAAACGTTGGGCCATAAGTAGGTTTTTCGTTCTCTTAGTTCAGTCATATGTTGGTTAGAAATATATAAATGATTTATTTTTTGGGATTGAGGATTGTCTTTAGGGAATTCCTTTGTAATGGTTATAACCTAAATCCATTACGGGATTTTTCATCGAAATGAAATTGGAAACTTTAATGGAGAAGTCTCAATTTTGTATTGGTATAGGGTGTTTTGTGTGGTTTTCTTTTTCCTTTTTTGTTGTTTTTCCTATTGGGGTACTTTGTAAAAGTTTAAAGTTCATATTGAAATCCCTAGGGAAAAATATTTATACTTTTTTGAATTTTGAAGATGTGTATTTAACCTAAAATGTTTATATACACGTGTTATAATTTGCTCATGTGCATATATCTGCACCCTGTACTATGCTATTGGTCGTGTGTGTCCCTACAGGTGGTCATTTTTCTATGTATTTTTTAGTATTTCAAAAGTCATACACAAGCTATTGAGTAGAAAAGCACATATATACTTGGAACATCTCTACTTGTGTAGGTGTTCAATTCATTTTCTTTCAGAGAGATCATATACTTCCATGCTTGGAATTTTCCATCTTCACCAAGCATATCATCAAGCTGATGTGATAGATCACTTTTGAAATGAGAACCTCAAATGGAAATAGCAAAAGATTAGATCTTACCGATTTGAGGTGTCCGTCCTGGTTCCGGAGCTGGCTGATCTAAGGTTTGTCAAAGAAACCCTAATTTCCAAAACTTGGAATCTTTAAGATCTGATTGGATAGAAAGATATATATCTTCAAGTTGATCTATCCAATGTACTCCTTTTCTGAAAATAGCGGAGGAAAGCTCCCGAAATAGGAAGTCCTAGTTTTCCAATTTCTTTTGTAGAAATTCATGTTACTGTTTTTGTGGTATCTCCAAAATTACTACTCCTCTATGTAAAAACATTTGCATGGAGGTATCCTCACCTATCCCTATTCCAACACCATAGGTTTCATTAGCATTGGTTTCACCAATTGGGACTTATGATCATTTTCCCAAGGTGACCTGTTATAGGACTGTTGAAAATAGCGAAGTTGTACGGACTTCCATGTGTCATCGGTTCATCTTCTGGGTCTAAAACGTGGACCATAGAAGGTACATTCCATTCCCTTTCTGGAACATCTTTATAAATCTCATTTGGACCTGTGTATCCCAAGATATAGCAATTCTCCCCAGGTGTAGTGTTTAGGGATGAATTCTAGAAGAGGCTGGAACCCTAACATGGAGGGATCATATCTCCCAGAATATAGCGAATCGGAGGCTGAATTTTGGACATAGTGTAAATCAGGATGTTATCTTCGGTCTCTACAATTTTTATCTCCTAATCCTTCTCCAATCCCAAGATATAGCAAATGTACCAAAACTTAGTGGTTTTAGTATTTTAGGGCTTTTCCAGCTCGGGGTCAGACTAGGGTTTGACTTTCCTGGAGTTTCACCCAACCAAAAATCTTGATACAGGTCTCTAAGCTTTGATTTTGATGAGAATAGAAATCCTATGCCGAGATCACTCAAAAATTCCTCTTCTGTAAGAAGCCCTAATTTATCGCACCAAAAACTGAAAATGCTTGAAATCGAATTCTGCTTCAACAGAAAGATGCGCCCTTCAATGGAGTGTCAACCTAGCATAATTTTGATGATGGATTGTGGAGAGAGACCCAAAAAGTAAGAATCCCTAGCTTCTATAGCTGCACAATGTCTTCTTCTCAGGTTAGCTCTAATACCATGTTAGATTTTTATCATTCAAGCTAGCATTATGATCTTAGGATCTTTATCTAAGAGAATAACATGCACAACAATAAACACAAGAGACAAGAGACACAAAGAATTTTACTCAGGGAAACCATAAAGGAGAAAACCTAGAAACTTCCTCAGAGATAGAATCAGCACCAAAAGTAAAACCCAAAAACATAAAGATGATCTCCTGACAGCAGCAGTCTATCACTTGTCCCAGCAACTTCTCCTCTCACTCTTGCGCCCCAATGAGTGAGTGAGTGTGTGATAAATAGAGAGTGACACAAAGAATTTTCCTCAAGGAAACCATAAAGGAGAAAACCTCGCAACTTCCTCAGAGATGGAATCAGCACCAAAAGTAAAACCCGAAAACATAAAGATGATCTCATGACAGCAGTAGTCTCTCTCTTGTCCCAACAACTTCTCCTCTCACTTATGCGCCCCAATGAGTGAATGAGTGTGTGATAAATAGAGAGGCTCACTCTCTATTTATATTCTTTCGTTCACTTGAAACCCACTCCAACATGTCATACTCACTTAACAATTACTTACTAGAGACGACATCTCTAGGAGTGTCTAATAACCCTAATGCCCCACAACTTGTGGGGACTTTTCCTCCTCTGACCAGCAAGGAGGGTTATCCTTCACACAATGGTGGGGACTATTGCCCTGACTTACAATGACTCACCTAGGGTTGACTTCTCTAGGATAGTCTAATAACCCTAGGGCCCCACAACTGTGAGGACTTTAACCCTTGACCAATAGGATGGTTACCCACAAAGACTTGACATGACTTGTTTACATTATTAGGTTTCATTGGTTCCTGTTTATTGTGAGTAACTACCCCAAATTCCCTAACCATCCATCAAAAAGTATAAAAGAGGCTTTAGAGAAGAAGAGGAGAAGAATTTGTTAAAACATCACCATGCTATTATTTTTCTCTTAGAATACAAACCCTTTTCTCGTGTTTGCAATTTTTTGTCCATTTTTGGAAATATCCACTTCCAGCAAGTGTTTATTCTCTATCTAGTAAAAAGTCATTGTATTTCGTTCTTGGACTTTCCCTAAGTGAAGCAAAAATAGGAGTTGCAAGTCTATGTCTTCAGTGTATGAACTTATACTCTAGTTTCGGAATAGTGATGTCGCAGGTTATTGGTGAAATCATTCTTGTATTTGTGATTCTTATTTGTAAATATCTCTCTTTTCATCCAAATTATTGTGTTAAGTTTATGTTCTTTGATCATAAAACCCTAGTTATTTAATGAAATATTTTGAACATTTATAATCAATTTATTTTCTATTTCTAGCCATCTATCATTGTATTTTTGTTTCTTTCTTGATTAGAGGTGATTAAGGGAGCATTAGGATAAATATATTGAAGAAGTAGAACTTCCCCAAACGTTGGGCCATAAGTAGGTTTTTCGTTCTCTTAGTTCAGTCATATGTTGGTTAGAAATATATAAATGATTTATTTTTTGGGATTGAGGATTGTCTTTAGGGAATTCCTTTGTAATGGTTATAACCTAAATCCATTACGGGATTTTTCATCGAAATGAAATTGGAAACTTTAATGGAGAAGTCTCAATTTTGTATTGGTATAGGGTGTTTTGTGTGGTTTTCTTTTTTCTTTTTTGTTGTTTTTCCTATTTGGGTACTTTGTAAAAGTTTAAAGTTCATATTGAAAGCCCTAGGGAAAAATATTTATACTTTTTTGAATTTTGAATATGTGTATTTAACCTAAAATGTTTATATACACGTGTTATAATTTGCTCATGTGTATATATCTGCACCCTGTACTATGCTATTGGTCGTGTGTGTCCCTACAAGTGGTCATTTTTCTATGTATTTTTTACTATTTCAAAAGTCATAGACAAGGTATTGAGTAGAAAAGCACATATATACTTGGTCTATTGTGGTCAAAGGCACATATAGCCTATATTTGATGAGTTTTCAGTCAGTTTTCAATTTGATTATAAATTTTGGGTTTGGAAGGTTACATATTGTCAAAAAAAATTAAGCTCTTAAGAATTAACATTTATTATAACAAAAATAAAAGTCTTTTGATTAATGCTTGTTAATTTCAATAGGGTTTTTAGTTTTTATTTGGCTTGTGTGCTTGTTCGGATTGCTTGATAGATTGGTCTTTTTTTAACTCTATATAGTATGTTATGAGTGTGTGCTAGTGTGTGACCCTTGGTTCTTAAAACACTTCATTTAATCTCAAATGGATTTTGAAACTTAAGAAACCAAGTACATTGGGATCTCATTTTTTTAATATTGAATTCTCTTTAATATTTATTTCTCAATGAAAATTAATTCCTCATAAATTTAAAGTATACAATGTTAGAGAAATGATAAATATTTGGGTGTCTGCACAAAGTTGGGAGACCTTTTAGATTGAGTGCATTTATAGAAGCCAGTTTCAAGATGACTAAAGCTTGGTAAGCCACTTGGCATGCATGCTAGGTCAAGACACCACCTACACATTTTACCTTACCCACACACAAAATCATTTTTCTTAAATAAAATTCTTACCTCACCAAAACATGACATGCATGTTTTGGTTACATACCAAAAAAAACCAAATATTCCATAATGTGTGTGCAGTCTTAGCATATAGAAATGTTCACATGTTCTTAATCACTCAAAATGACATATTAAATGAATTACAAGTTGTTTTTATGTTTTATTGAAATTAAAGTTTGATGGTGTAAATCCATACAAGGTTCACAATTTTAACTATCCCAAAGTGTATCAAACCTAGGATGACAGTGAATAAATAAGTTCTAATGGTGGTGAGGAAGTTGATGATAATACATTTGGTGTTGTCATGACCATTGTAGATCTGTGTTACTAATAAAAACCACAATGTTTATTTACCCTTGGACAATGACTAGATATTCAATGCAATGTTCAAAAAGTTCTTCACTCCCTTCCACCTAGCATGCCACGAGTGAGATATAAACATTGTATAGTGTTAACAACATTGAATATGTTAGACATGTGCCTATGATTTTCTTCAGTAGGTGTTGCATCTCACTCTTTCTTATTCTCTCTTTGGCTTTGAATGGTGTAGAAAAATAACATTTGGATACTTGGAACATAGGTTTTGACAAGTTTGACTTTCTATGGATGGGTCTCATTGTCTAAAGCATGGTTCAATCCTAAAATATTATGAATTAGTGTCCAACATTTATTTTTAGGTCTCATGGTCCATGCACATATTCCCAAATAGCCACAATGGACATATAAATGGAATATGTAGGATTAGAACCGATAGGCATAGGAACTAGGGATTTCCTATAGGGCTCATGGCTTATGCACATGGATTTAGAGTACCATAAATGAATTACAAATGGAATTATTGCCCTATAAATGGTCTATATATGCAATTTTGAAATTAAATGTAGAATGGATGGGCATCATGGCCACATGGGATTTTTCAATTCCAAAAACCAAGGATGTGGACCCCAATAATTTATTTTACATCTCATGGGGAAAGCACAAGATTCTAAACAACCAAAAATTCCCTATAGAGGGAAATATTTACCTATGGGCATTATATGGAATGAATTTGGTGATTGATATACCTTGGGTGAGTATGTTTAGGAGTAGGAGTGATGGAATTAGGTCCTAACGGTCATTAGTAAAGATCAAGGATTGTGCAAGGGGCTTGAGAGCATAATTATTGTTCCTAGGTAACCAAGAGACCATTAATAGGTCGCATGTGCTGGTTTGAGGCATTGTTACTATCCATAGAATTCCTCAAGCCTCGTTAAGGACCTATGACTTGAGTTCCCTCCTCCCCCTTACCATGTTTAGGGCCTCGAGAATTATAACAAGCACTCAAAAAATCTAATTTGTCTGAAAATGCTCACTTGGAGGCAATTTATTGTTGCTTATGGAGCCTGATCTCCAGAGATATTGTTGAGCAGTCGTGTTTGTACCCCAAGTTTGGTATTTTCCCATGGTATTTCCCCTATAAAATAATGCATTGTAACACGGTTGTGTACGGTATTATTTGGTATTGTAAACAATCTATGTGATTGTGTGGGAGAGACTGTAAAAGCGTGAAGAGGAAGTGCAGTGGTTTTGCTGCATGCTGTATCTCTTCATCTTTCTGGACTGTAATAAAAGGACTGGCAATTTCTTTGTGGATGTAGCCCATCGTTTGGGTGAACCACGTTATATCCGTGTCTCTCTGTAATGTGTTTAATGTGCTTTGCATCATGTTTAATGATTTAATTGTATATGTGTTATTGTTGTGCGGTCCTGTTTTCTAACAATGTATATCGTGAAGATTCTTTTTTTGTAGAATTAATGCATAAATAAAGTTGGTAGATGGAAATTTAGATAATTAGTTATTGCCTACTATGTATAATTATTAAAAGTGAGCTCAACATCTTGTTCATGAGGACATTATTGTTTTCTCAACATGGTTGACACTGTTTATGGTAAATATATTGGTGTGACACTATCATTTCTCTCTTCCACCTCCTCACTTAAATGATTAGTTGGTTAGAGAGGTTGGTTTGGCAACATACTAGTGTTTCCATTATTTGAATGTGTTACTAAGGTATCACTTCCACTAATTATTTCAAAGAGTTTTGCGCAACTATGACTATTATGAGAATTTGGATCCTTTTTTGATTACTACTTTAATTTTAAATGAGAATATCCTACCTTGTAGAATAAATACTTCTTTATAGTTTGGGTGGGTTACTGTGTAAATTATATTTATATATATATATATATATATTCTAATTTTTTTCAAGTAAAAATTAGGATGACAGGATTCAAACCTAACTTTTTAACACATATGGTAAATTTGGATTTCACAAGAAAATCTCACTTTTAATAACACTTCTATAAGAAAATATCACTGTTTATTTATTTTATTTTTAAAATATTATTTATCTTATATAATCGTACAAACATTCACATCTATTTCAATTTATGGAATGATAAATAGTGGTGAAGCCTACCTTCACAGTTTGATGTATAATAATTAATAGGATCCGTGATTGTGGCCGGAAACATAAATCACCATAGTGGAATCCTCTCTACCAAGAATTGACAGATCCACCGGATGTGGGCAAAGTTTCCAATAATTTGATTCAGTGGTCCATCCACCGTTATAGAGTACGCAAGTATCCACAAGTATATACATGTACAAATCAGAGGACTTAATACATACCAAAGTAAAATTGATATTCATTTTAAAGTATACATAGATTATACATTATTTTCGATGATGGAAATTCGAACTTAAAAATGTTGTGGAATCATTCGGTTAAAGAAAGGATTTGGCATACAGGAAAAGATGGAACACTTGTCTAATCAAGAACCATCACATGTTTAGATTTTCAAACCGTTGAAAGTAACAACAATGTTTTGATTGAAAGTAACAAACCGACTTCTGAAAACCATATCTCATCAATACGTAATATACTGTATTTGACGATATTATCTTTGTCAATGCATTCTCACCATTCCATTCTCACTTCTATTTTCCCTTTGGTGTGTCGACATCTTATCAAACGTTACATTTAAAAGAGATTTTCGAATCAAACATTGCTTTCGCATTAAATATCATTCCAATATAAGTGACGTTGGATTTTCATAGGCACTGAGTTTATTAAAAGGAATCGAAAAATATGTAAAACATAAAGTTGAATAAGACTTTTTAAACATTATTAAACAAACAAACAAACATGATTAAAAATCATGTCTAATCATGTCTTAGTGGGGACATTTTACATAAAGTTGAATAAGGCTTTCTAAACATTATTAAACAAAAGACATGATTTTTATCATGTCTTAATGGGAACTTTAAAAAGTTGTTAGATATGTATTTCAACCTCTTCTCACAGAAGATTGCAAATCCATTAAGATTTTACTTTATCTTAATATTAAAAAAAATAATAATAATGAAAATTTATGATATTATATTATATATATAGCTTGTATATTATTAAATGAGAAAAATATTGTAATGGTTTTTTGCAAACTTGTTTCCCTATACCTTTTTAAGAATGTGTATATGTTCCTTTTGCTAATGGCTCAACACTTCTAAACCACCTCTACGACTTGCTTGCTCAATTGATAAGTAATGGAAAAAAACCCACGTACAATTAGAAAGAAGAATAGGTAATTAACATGTGTGTCAGCATTACTTTGTCCCAAAATAAAACCATGTCCATGACTTCAAAGCCTTAAAACACATACATACTACCATGGATACCCATACTGTTATACCTCAAAATGGAACTTCTCTAAGTAATGACACCAAATGTGTTGTTACACAAAATGACAACATGGATATAAGTAGCACTATCTTTATAAGAGTATTGGACCTTTAATACTTGTTATTTACTCCAACATCATCAACCTTTGCATATAAACTTGCTTGGAATACACGACTTTATTTTTAGCAACATGTGTACCATACGCAGGTATCCATCAAGCAACCCGCGTATGGATCTTAAGAGTGGAATACACGACTTTCCTCAAAGGAACCCGCGTATTATCCATGAGTTTCTCCACTATAGGTCATGTATTTCATTAAGAATTGTTAAAAATAAAAATATGATTAATCAAAGGGAAGTTGGGCTCGGTTTCACAACATCCCCAACTTCCCTAACCATCCTAGCCTCGAAATCCTTCCTCACAAACAACTATAAAAAGAGGGGAAGGGTATGAGGAAAGGGGACCAACTTTGGAGGCAAATTTATGCTCAAGAACTTTCATTGAGGTTAGGAGCAAGAGGAATCAGAGCTAGGTCTTACAAAGGAGTCTACTCAAGTAGAAGATTTGTAATGTTTCCAGAAACTCTGTCAATAAACATTGTTATTTCCTTCCATCATTGTGTAATGAATGCTTCATTTGTTGTTGAGTAATGATCTAGGTTGTCTTTTATTTTGAATTGCAATCTTTGTTTATGTTCATTTCTCATATATTATAACAATTGAAGATACTTTGAGAAATGGTACTTTCTTTTTGCATGTGTTGAAGAATTGGAAGCAAAAGAGCATTGAAGAGAAGAGGAAAAGCTAGGATCGGTCGTCGAAACAAGGTGCACAATCCTCATCTCTTTCTCTTTAATATATGCTTGCAATCTTGCATGTCTATCTGCAACCTCCTAATATGTTGGTAGCCTTCTGAAACCCAACCATAGGATAGATTTCCCTCACAACAACTGAGGACTATGCTGGGGAGTCTACTGTTTGGGGTCTCTTTGATTATTTTTCTTTCTAGTATTGTCCATTCTTGGTATGTATATGAATTTCTTGCATAAATATCCAGTTAGTCCAAATTGGTCATTCAATATTTAAGTCCATTCCTTTTTTATTTTTGAATTTTTTTAAGGAATCCGCTGGTATCCCATTCTTGTAGTCATGTATACTCTGTAAATATAGGGTTCTCCACTGCCGAATTGCGTATGGAACATGGTTTGTATTTTGCATAGTCGCGTGTTCCCCGTAGGTGGTCATGTGAAAGCTAGGGTTTTGTTAAAAGTTTGGCTTTGCATCTTGGATTTCTCTAATACCTTTTCCTGAGAGTGTTTGAGACTGTTGCTTGCTTAGGTTCTGATTTGTTTATGTAGTCAGCCTCTTTTTAGTGTGTTGAGTTGGATTTCTTGTTTAAAGACCTTTAGGTCTCTCCTCTTGGCTTTTACTTGGTAGGAGTGTTGGTGATCTATGAGTTTTCATCCCCTCTTGATGCTGGCGTTCACTTACAGTCTAGTTGCTTGGATAAACAACCTGAACTTTCTTCTTCCAAGCCTTAGAACAACTTGGTTTTATAAAGTTGAGTAGTTTAGTCTAAGTAGGGTTTTTTTAAGATTTGCATGATCTTCAAAGTTTGTTTTTATGAGATATGAATGTCGAGTCTATTTGATACATTCATCCATTTTGCTCATTTATGTTTTTGTATAATGCACTTTCTTTCATGTTCTTTTTGAAAAGAAAATAGTGAAACGAAGCATTTAGGAGCATACTAGTAGACACATTTTTCATTTGTTTTCAAGTTTTCAAAAAGAAAAGAAAAAAATTCTCATTTGATTTCTAAATTTCTCAAACAAGTTTCATTATTTTTGAAAAAGAAAGAGAATTTAAAATGACAATGATAATATGAAGCATTTCACATCATACTTTTTCTTTCTAGTCAAGTCCAAAAACATTATAAGTTGCAGGTCATAACCATGAGTAAAAATAAGCCTTAAAAAGAACATTAATATTTAAAATTGATTAGTAACCATTTTATTTTTAGGGACATCATGAACTAGGTTAGGCTAGGGTTTTGGATCAGGACTATATATAACTATCCAAAACTTTTTAAAATTTAGACATATTGGCTTGTTGCTTAGGAAACCCACTTCTACATGAAGGCAAATCGAAAATATTCTCTAACACAGGAGTGAAGCATGAGGTCATGTTAAGATTGATTTGCAGAGACACCCCTCCAATACTCAATGGAGTATAAACTAAGATTGTTGTGCGTACAATGGTTCATTTAGTACCAACTTTGGCATCGTGTGGTGCCAGTGTTATTTGAATTTTGGGCTTGTTACCCTTCCCATGCACACCAGTCAGACCAACAACTATTTCACGAAAACTTTCTTGTAGATCTAGTAACCATAGTACCTTGACATAGGGTTCTTACAAAGGTGATAATGGAAGGATATTTCCACTGTACCTTGGGCAGACGTGGGAGGAAAACCCGTGCAATAATTTGGGAGGGTGGTTGGTGATTTAACTTCTTTCACCCAGAAAACTTGTATCGAGATCCCGGGTAACTGCTCTTGAATAACTAGTTTCCATGGATTTGCCTTCAATCTTGAAGTAGTTCTATATCGGATTTGTATGAGGACTTTCTCTGTGTTGGATGATGTTGTGGAATCCATATATTATATAAGACTCTTTTATTTCATTCCCATATTCTATTACTCTCTAAATCCAATAAACTCCTGTGTGAAAATCTTGCATTATCATGCCATTGTATCACTAGTTTTCATGGATTTTGGCTTCAATATTGAAGTAGTTTTATACCAGATCTGTATGAGGGATATTCTATGAGTTGGATGATGTTGTGATAGAAATATATTATGTATTAATCTGTAATTTCATTTCCATATTCTCTGTGGCTTGAAATCCAATAAACTAATCTGTGAAAAGCTTGCATTTCCATGCCATTGAATCACTAGTTTCCATGACTTTGCCTTCAATCTTAGAGGAGTCTTGTATTAGATTTGTATGAGGGATGTTATATGAATTTTATGATGTTTCTAAATCCATATGTGATTTTTTTCTCTTTAATTTCATGTCCCTATGTTCTGTGGGTTGAACTCCAAGAAATCCATATGTGAAACTCTTGCTATTCCATGCTACTAAGTCACTAGTTATCCTGTATTTGACTTCCATACTGAATGAGTTGTATAAAATAATTGTATGAGAGTATTTCTATGGTTTTTAATAATTTTTTGGGAGAAATTTTTATGTTGTATATTGTATCTATATGTCACATCCTGATTTGATCCTTTAACTCTACCTTTCATATGTCAAAATCAAGCTAGTTATGCCATTTCCCCATAAGCAATTTCACTGAAAGTTATCAAACAAATGTGGAACTCTATAACCCATTTTCAGAACTAATGACAATGTGTAATGAAATTCCATGAGGTATTATATTAGTACCCATTATTTTTTCATAAATTTTTGAGGTTCGTACATGAGTTGGGAAGCCTACTTGGCCTACACCCTAGGGGGGATTTCATCACAATTTCCTAGTAATTTTGTCCTTTTTGTCATCATACCCAAACAAGTTTTCATATGTATAAATTCATATAAAAAGTTTCCATAAATCACCTTTGTATGTTTTAATTTTCACCATACCATTTCCTTTCAAATTCGGTACCATTTAGTGAAAGATGGAACCCTTCAGAGTCATGACTAGATAGGCTCGAATTTTGCCCAATTTGTAATTTTATCCAAAATACCAATTAGGGACATTACAATGGTATTAGAGCATGGTATTGGAACCTATTGAAGTTATGGATTATAGTGATGAATTTAAGAATCTCACGAAGTCATATTTTGATGATACAACCAAGCAGGTTATGCAAGGGTTCGAATTAGTGGCTAGTTAACTTAGGGGTAAGCTGGCAGTAGGGGGTAGTATTAGTTCCCATCATGGAGAGAAACATAATATGGATCCTTTTGAATATTTTGATGATTGCTTTAATGTATTTATGAACAATAATTAATGTGTGAACTCATTAAGGAACAATCAACAATCCACAAGTATGGAGGAGACCAAGGAGCCACCTAGTTCTGTTGGTCGTGAAGTAGAAGAAACATTACATCAAGAGGATCGAAATTCAATCCCAAGTGACTCTGAAAAAATATGAATAAAAATCACATGATAATGAATAATATTCCCTTGAAACTATTTAATATCACTCCAAGACACATTCTACTATTGACATGGAAGGTCCAAGCATCTATTGAGGGATGCTTGAACTGTGGAGTACCTACTGATAGGTCCTCACAAATATATGTTGGTGACATAGATATCATATTTGAGAATATTGCTGCAATCCAAAGTTCTCATGAGCATGAATATGAATACCTTGTAGCTGGTAATGAAGAACAAAGATCAACTTCCCCATCACCACTTGAGCTTCAAGAAGTTGATCAAATCAAGAAGAAAGAAGAGGAGGAGGTTCATTGCCATGAACCATCCTTCATTAAAGGGTCTTTTAATATGAGTGAAATGAATATACATGAGGCCCTTATCATACTCCATGATACGAAAGCATTGGTATCAAATTCTTACTGAAAATTTTCTTCATTGGAGGAGCCATCCTTCCTTGAATACATGGAGAAGATTCAAAGAGAAATGTGCAACATTGAAGGTAATTTCATGTCTTTGTTTTTTTATAGAAACAATTTGGTTAAGATTAATGAATGGTTACATGAATCATACTTGAATAATAATGAGTATATTCATGAGCTCAAAACTCAAAATGAGCAACCTCTTAAGAGGTTGCAAGATACTTGTTCTTCCTCCTATATTTCATATTGTCATATAGTAGATTTCTTGGAGGATTATCATGACATGAGGGATCATGAGAAACATGTAAAATTGCAGGTTCTTGATGTGTTTGAACATGATCTTGATGAGATCCAATCACTTGTTTTAGTGGAAGAGGAACTTGAGTTTCCTATTGAAAATGGTTACACACTTTTTGAAGAAGTGCATGATTCCACCACCTTGAAACCAACCTATGAGGATTGTTTTGCATTTTTTATGGAGGTTCACGTTCCTACCCCTATGGGTCCCGCACATGATGAAAATTTTGCAGTTTCTGATCATTAAGGTGATTTGGTTCTTCCTCTTACTTCCCACACTTCCATATTTTGCAACATTCATCATAATGAAATATGGGTGAAAGGTTTCTTTTTTATGGTGCCACATGAAGAGTATGGGATTTCTATCTCTCCTTTTGATGTTGACATGAATAGAGTGCCATCTTATTTGATTTTGCAGCAACATCATTTTTTACATAATGATGATATGCATATTCATGGGTGTATTGATGAGACTTATTTGAGCCACTTGAAGTATTCATGTTTTCATTGCTCCTTATTTGGTTCAGATTTTGGTGGAGGTTCTTCCTTCACTTTTTGGATGAAAGAACACATAGATGATTATTATTTTGATGCATATTACATTATTTGGGAGCAGCATTATAGGACATGGTATCCTCACCTATGACATTGGATCTTATTTCATATAATACTTGATTCTTGTGTGTATGGGCCACATGATGATATACTTACTTGGATGTACAAGCATGGTCATCATCCTTTGATGAGGTACCTTATTGATGCAAAATTGTATGATGTATTTATGTACTTTAATGATATATCTTTTGTACTCATGATGTTCGGAAGGGTCCAATACAAGCAATGGGATATATGTATTACTTGGGTCAATTTTGGGGAAAACAAGCAGTATGGGATATTGAGTCACCACTTGATATGGTGATTGTAATCAGAGTAGAGTAGAAACAAGCATGGTGGTTCCTCTTTGAAACTTTCTTGGAGTATTGGAAATTCAAGCTTGACAACTTAGTACCAACTTCAAAGAATTATACATAAGAATAAAGGGTTGAACGTTTAGAAAGGTTTCCAAAAGATGGAGGTAAAGATTATTTTTGAATTTTTTTTTTTAATGGATTTGATTAATCCTTTTGGTGTTGGTGGTGATGTCACAAGATATATCAATATGGAAAGATCCACATATCTTTACTTTTGTAAACACACAATTGTAGTACATGAGTGCCTCTACTCAAATTGAAACTAAGGTTTGAAGGAAAGTTTTGAAATGAAAGAAGTTTATGCAAAATACATGTTTAAACATGCTTGAGTACAAGACATATTGAGTGGGGAGGATTGCAATGTCCCCAATTAAATAATTTCCAAATAAGACTATTTGCAAATAATGTTTCACCAACCTACTAGTTCCCTAGGTTGAGATGGAGACATAAATTTTGTAACCATATTCACATTCAAATGGGTCACATAAATGATAAATTATAAGGAAATAACATGGCATGGGTTCATGAAGACACTTGGAAGATTCTGGAGCCTTTGGATGACTAGATTCCCTAGACACTTGGATAAAGAAGTTTATTCAAAATCCATGTTTGAAATTGCTTGACGACAAGAAATCTTGAGTGGGGAGGACTGCAATGTCCCCAATTAAATAATTTCCAAATAAGACTATTTGAAAATAATGTTTCACCAACCTACTATTTCATGAAGACACTTGGAAGCTTATGGAGCCTTTGGATGACTATATTCCCCACACACTTGGATAAAGAAGTTTATTCAAAATCCATGTTTGAAGTTGCTTGAGGACAAGAAATATTGAGTGGGGAGGACTGCAATGTCCCCAATTAAATACTTTCCAAATAAGACTTTGCAAATTTTGTAACCATATTCACATTTAAATGGGTCACACAAATGATAAATTATAAGGAAATAACGTGGCATCGGTTCATGAAGACACTTGAAACTTATGGAGCCTTTGGATGACTAGATTCCCCACACACTTGGATAAAGAAGTTTATTCAAAATCCATGTTTGAAATTACTTGAGGACAAGAAATCTTGAGTGGGGAGGACTACAATGTCCATAATTAAATAATTTCCAAATAATACTATTTGCAAATAACGTTTCACCAACCTACTAGTTCCCTAGGTTGAGATGGAGACATAAATTTTGTAACCATATTCACATTTAAATGGGTCACATAAATGATAAATTATAAGGAAATAATGTGGCATGGATTCATGAAGACACTTGGAAGCTTGTGGAGCCTTTGGATGACTATATTCCCCACACACTTGGCATGATATTCATCCAAATTTGAACACATGGGTAATGCAACATTATTGGAGGGTTATGTGGTGTAAAATATCATATAATTAGCCAAGAAATTTGAATAGGTAAAGGAGAGTAACTCCCGTGGAAGCGGAAGAGACTAGAAGACAAGGTGTGGCAATTCAAAAAAGATTCCATGCACTCTATGACAACAAATGATGACATGTTTTCTATGACAAGTATGACAAATTAATACCTGATTGTAGACCTATGACAAATATGACATGAAAGGGATAAAAATATCCACCAAGAGGTCGAATTTGGGAGTTAGAGGCAGCCATTCGAATTTGGGAGAGAATTGGAGCATGAAGAGGAAGACAAGTGTCATGAGATTTACTAAAATACAAAGATGAGTTGGAGGAATCCCTTGGACGGAAATTCAACGTTAGGAAGAATCGTGAAGTTAATAAAAGGATTTCATGAGGAATGATAATATATTTTTATCATTTGTTAATTTTTATTTGTAATTTTGGAGAGATTTTTCTGAGTATAGTTGATTCCCAACATTTGATATATGATGTATGGATATTTAATATCATTTTCATATTCCATTTAATTCTAAATATCATAAATACATGTATGAAATTCTTGCATTCCCATGCTCTTGAATAACTAGTTTTCATGGATTTGGCTTTAATCTTGAAGTAGTTTTATATCAAATTTATATGAGGAATTTTCTCTGAGTTTGATGATGTTGTGGAAGAAATATATTATATAATACTCTGTAATTTCATTCCCATATTCTATTCAGCTCAAAATCCAAGAAAATTCTGTGTGAAAAGCTTGCATTCTCATGCCATTGTATCACTAGTTTTCATGGATTTTGGCTTCAATCTTAAAGTAGTTTTATACCAGATTTGTATGAGGGAAATTATATGAGTTGGATGATGTTTTGACAGCCATATATGATGTATTACTATGTGATTTCATGTACATATTCTCCATGTATCTAAATCCAATAAACTCACGTGTGAAAATCTTGCATTCCCATGCCATTGAATCACTAGTTTCCATGACTTTGGGTTCAATCTTGAAGGAGTCTTGTATCAGATTTGTATGAGGGATTTTATCTGAGTTTGATGATTTTGTGACAGATATATATGATGTGTTACTTTGTAATTTCATTTCCCTTTTCTCTTTGGATCAAAATCCAAGAAATCCATATGTGAAACTCTTGCAATTCCATGCTAGTAATTCACTAGTTTTCATGTATTTGACTCCCATACTGAATGAGTTGTATACAAGAATTGTATGATGGGGTTTATATGGTGTTTAATACTATTGGGGAAGAAAATTTTATTCTGTATATGTCACATCCCAATCTGAGCCTTTAACTCTACCTTTCATATGTCAAAATCAAGCTAGTTATGCAATTTACCCATCAGCAATTTCACAAAATGTTATCAAACGAATGTGGAAATATATAACAAGTTTGAATAACTAATAAATTTTGGTCACTCTATATGCAAGTTAGTTATAGCTAACACATAGAATGCTCAATATAAATAGTGAACCCAGGGAATTCTTTTATTTCAAAGATAATTCACACTATCTGTGCATAAACATTAAGTAGTTGATCTAATGAATAAAAGGTTAGCTGTCCTACCTATCTGCTCAGTCAAACTCCTCTCATAGCTAAAACTAATTTAAATTACTCACCTAGTAATTCATAAATGTGATTACTTCCTACAACATCAATCCAGGAATTAAATGATCTAGAAATAGATAACTAGACTTACTTTTGCAGAAAGTTAAATCCTAACATTATCATACTAAATTCAAATTTATCATAGGCAGTTTAACTCAATCTAATCTATGAATTGGAAATAATAGGGATTGAACTAAACAATATTAAAGAACAATTTGACTGAATTACGAATCTGAGAAAACATAAGTAATTAAAAGGAACTGGAGCTGAGTTTGACTGTAACAGCTGTTGGCACACATGCATAATAAAAATAACCTACATCGTCGATTGTCACACCATGGAGTTACAACTTAAAGGAAATACATTCATTACTGTGAAGGGAAATGCAATAAAAAATCATTACTATTGCAGCTACTATAAATAATGCAATTACTGAAACTCCCACACCACACAACAACTAATCACAACATACAATTAACTCGATCATCTCTGTGGAAGGTGGGCCCATCCTTAGAATAGAGATTCCTGAACTAACACACGCTAAAATGTAGAAACCGGAAGAATCATGCTCCTTATATTAAAATGAAAAATTACAAAGTATAGCTCACTGTCACAACTTACACTCTCTACTCAATTATCAACCAACCATTGGCTCAGAATGTTTCCCAACATTTATACATGAACAATCGTAAGCTTAATCCACCAATATCGGGCAGCCATGTAGATATATGATCTTCAGGATACCTTGTTACAACAAGCTAAGATAGCTATGAATTGAATTGAAGGAAGTAGAGAATATAGGGAATCATGTTGCTCGAGCCTTTAGTGAACAAAAAAAACCATTTATGAGATACACTGTCTGTTGCAGCTATGCCTTAATAAGTGGCGTGTTGTCACAACTAAATTTCTTGCAACTCCTATGTGGAATGTGACCTTTGCTTGTGTCCAATGTGTAGAGATGGGACTGGTGGGTAACAAATGGCGTCAAAATATCATCTTTCCCTCAGACCACTTAGGCTGCTACTCCTGCACTTCTCAATACTTGAACTATATTTGGAAAATCACGATGTGTTATCATAATTCAAGAGACAGAGTCCTAATCATAACAATATTAGGCATAAATAAGATAAAAAAATAATTAATCATACATGCAGAGATTCAAAGCTAATTGTGAAAGGAAAACATCAATCTGGTGCGTAGGAATGAGATAGACAAGGAAAAAAGGTATAATAGGTGTGGCCAAAAAGAGGGTATTTTGGGACCCAACATCTCCCCCCAACTATCATGTTGCATGTCCCCATGCAAAACTTCCACTAATTTGAATCTGATTATGAAATTATACCTAGTTCATGAAGAGAGGAAAAATTGTAGGAGTGCTCAAGAGGCTCACTCCCATCCCAATACCCCTTGAAGGTCACCCAGTATTTCCAACACTACTTCTCCTCTACCTTGGTCAACGAAAAATCATTCCTGTATGGCCTTGCTGGCCACCAAATGAGTGGAAACTTAAACTTAAGTCCCACCAATGAACTCCACATTTCCTCATACAGTCCACATACCTTAGACCCTGGGGAGTGCCTGTTTAAAGTTTTTAAAGAAATAAGGTTTCCTTTTATTCAAGGTTGTAGAAGAAGTTTGCCATCTATGTTTACTACCTTCCAAGTCCAGCTGTTGTTGTCTAGAGATCTTATTAATGCATGTAGAGATGACCTTTTCCTGTAATTCAATTAGTTGTTGGGTTTTCATGGGAGATGTTGGCCTCTTTTCTTGAAGAGTGAGAATATACAAAGGAGATTGAGGTTCACTCCGAATCCACAAATCGGAGTTAGCCTCATTCTGAGAGTTTGTATGAAAGGCTCTCTCCCATTGTGCATGATTGTTGAAAAAAGAGGAAAAGGCCCTCACATGGACATCTTCTAAAATAAGGAGCAGGGTTAGAATGATGGTCAAAAGGGTAGGCCATCTCGTGCAAATAGAAGTCACATAACAGGTTCTGATCAGCAAAGCTGCTTTCCATGAAGGTTTCCAAAAACTGGGAAGAGGGTGTCAATCTGTAGGGTATCCCTTCCTTCAAGGATTTCAATTTGAACAAAGTTAATTTTTCATACAAAAACACTAGTTAGGAGGGAGATGGAGCTCTAAAACTCAACAATTCCTAGATGAGAGCACATTCCTGATCCTTCTCCTTTTGCATGGACTTGAATTTCTTCAACTCCTTTAACTCTTTTTGCACCTCTTCCCAACAAAAATTTTGAAAAATTACCTACTCTGTCCATTTTTCTTTCAACTATTTAACCATTTTTCTATGCTCAGCAAGAGGAACCATACCTTCCTGACATCGGTCCACATGATATCTCCATTTCCTCACTTCCACCCTTAACAGTGCAATCTCTATATCCTTTTCATTATCAGAGTCTAAAACAATTTCTTGAGGGATTTGCATCCCTTCTTTATCATGTGATGTTTTAGCCTGCTCTCCTTGAATGGGGAGTGTAACAACTCCATCCTTGCACCATGTTGCTACAATCTTATCATGTATGGCTACTTCAGTAATCAATTCTAGAGATGTTGGTTCTTGTGTGACAACATCCCTCTCTATTAATGTTGCAACAACTTCTGTTTGTGTAGCAGCTTCAACAAAGGTGATTGAAAATGTTGGTTCTTGTGTAACAACATCTTCTGTTTGTGTCGTAGCTTCAGTAAAGGTTATTGAAAATTCTAGTTCTTGTGTAACAACATATTTTGTTTGTGTGGCTGCATCCACAACTACTTCTAGGAATACTGGTTCTTGTGTGACAATATCCTTCTTTTGAATCCCCTCCCAACAACCTTCAGTCTACACTGTGTTTTCAACAAGAAATTTTGGGGATGCTGGTTCTTGTGTAACAACATCCTCTCCCTGTTGATCTTCTTCATAGACCAACTCTGTATCTCGGGACTGTTTTGGATTTTCTTCAAGATCCTCCAGGTTGTGATCAGGAATTACATCCACCTATGACTTTATTGCTTCAAATTGAATGGCAACCTGAATAAGATTTTTTAAGAGTGTTGCTCCTTATGTGACAATACCATGTCTTCCAACTTCTTCCAATTGTTGAGGTTGCTCTTAGGTGACTTCAAACTTCCATGTATCCATCTTATCCAGGAGTAATTCTGTCCCTTCTAATTCTTGGGATTGTAATTACTCGTTCTCCCCTAATTCTAAATCATGGATCATCTCAAACCCTCATTCGTCCTCATCCTTTAATTCTCCTACAGGTGCCTCTATTTCTTTTTCGGTGACTTGTACAGGGTTCTATGCCACAAATGCATGCACTGTGACTTTATATCCTGATTGACTAAATATCTCCCCACATTCGGGATATACCACTTTTTCCATTTCATCCTCCTCCTCACCATGAGTTTATCCTTCCAATTGATTTGTAGCTTCCACCAATGTGTGAATCTTTTTCTCCACCTGTCTTTTGCATTCTTGCTTCCAACTTTCCAGTTCCTTCCGAAGAGCCTCTGGGTCTTCTTTCAACACGTTATTTTCGTACAAAATTCCCTCGATTTGAGATTCTTCTACAGCAAGTTCTTGTGGAGCAGCTTCTGCTCGGGGTGTCAAAATGGGAAATTCAATGTTTGATTCTTTATTTTCCCATCTTTCTTGTGCTACTTCTGCTGTGATAGACCTAGTTATTCTTCTCCTTACCGGTCGTGATTCCTATACCTCTTCTTT
This sequence comes from Pseudotsuga menziesii, assembly GCA_001517045.1. Taxonomy (NCBI): domain Eukaryota; kingdom Viridiplantae; phylum Streptophyta; class Pinopsida; order Pinales; family Pinaceae; genus Pseudotsuga; species Pseudotsuga menziesii. The sequence goes on from LPNX010829041.1 coordinate 1,242,223, forward strand.
TGATCTTCTCCTCTTTCTCCATTGTATAGGGATTTCTAAATCTGTAGCTGATGTGAAAGGGATATCTCCCATATCAGCAATTCCCCTTATCTCTATTGTCTCTTTTTCTTCCTTAATTAAATTTCCCCTCCATTCAGGAGAGGACTCAATGGTGACGATCTCTACATCTTCCTATGTTATTATAGCTTCCATAGCTTCAACTTCCATTATCGCAGCATCCAATGTTGCTCCAGTTTCATCTTCTTCTATTGGAGCTTCCAAAATTTCTACTCCTTCCCTAAGGTTTTCTACTATCTTTTCTTCCCCCCCAACTATATTGGAGGGACTTCGTTCCTCCTCTACTTCCATTCCCCCCAACTTTGCATGTGCCTCTTCTTATTCTTCTATTTGTACTCCACCCAAAAGTACAGGTGCATGGATTACCTAAGGCTAACAGATAAATTGTTCCTAGGTTTGATTCTGTCATGTTAAGGCTCTTAAAATAAGCAATTTAATCAGGCCATGATGGGTGAGAGAATCCAGTGGATGTCGGGTTGTTCTTACGAACCTTGTCATATAGTTTAGGGATTTGAACAAATAGAATGACACATTGAGTAAGTTTCTATGGTGTATATGAGATAATAAAGGGAATTCAGAAAAATACATAGTCTGGTACCTACCTTTGCATGTAAAAATACATAGTTTCTAATATACTGGGAGTAAACTTTTTACCCGACTATTTGTATCGATTGGACGACCAGCAATGCATGATGTGACAGCTCACGCAAACCAAGTCATCCAATCGATGCAAATAATCGAATAGAAAGTAAAATTTATTTGACGATTTTGTCAATGCATTCTCACCATTCCATTCTCACTTCTATTTTCCCTTTGGTGTGTTGACATCTTATCAAACGTTACATTTAAAAGAGATTTTCGAATCAAACATTGCTTTCGCATTAAATATCATTCCAATATAAGTGACGTTGGATTTTCATAGGAACTGAAATTATTAAAAGGAATCGAAAAATATGTAAAACATAAAGTTGAATAAGACTTTCTAAACATTATTAAACAAACAAACATGATTAAAAATCATGTCTCAGTGGGGACATTTTACATGAAGTTGAATAAGGCTTTCTAAACATTATTAAACAAAAGACATGATTTTTATCATGTCTTAATGGGAACTTTGAAAAGTTGTTAGATATGTATTTCAACCTCATCTTACAGAATATTGCAAATCCATAAAGATTTTACATTATCTTAATATTAAAAAAAATAATAATAATGAAAATTTATGATATTATATTATATTATATATAGCTTGTATATTATTAAATGACAGTTTTTTTGCAAACTTGTGTAATTATGCATTTTTAAGAATGTGCACATGTTCTTTTTGCTAATGGCTCAACACCTCTAAACCACCACTACGACTTGCTTGCTCAATTGATAAGTAATGGAAAAAAACCCACGTACAATTAGAAAGAAGAATAGGTAATTAACATTTGTGTCAGTATTACTTTGTCCCAAAATAAAACGATGTCCATGAGTCCAAAGCCTTAAAACCCATACATACTACCATGGATACCCATACTGTTATACCTCAAGATGGAACTTCTCTGAGTAATGACACCAAATGTGTTGTTACACAAAATGACAACACGGATAGAATTCTCCCTATCTTTATAAGAGTATGGGACCTTTAATACTTGTTATTTACTCCAACATCATCAACCTTTGCATATAAACTTGCATGGAATACACGACTTTATTTTTAGCAACATGTGTACCATACGTGTGTATCCACCAAGCAACCCGCGTATGGATCTTAAGAGTGGAATACGCAACTTTCCTCAAAGGAACCCGCGTATTATCCATGAGTTTCTCCACTATAGGTCGTGTATTTCATTAATAATTGTTAAAAATAAAAATATGATTAATCAAAGGGCAGTTGGGCTCAGTTTCACAACATCCCCAACTTCCCTAACCATCCTAGCCTCGAAATCCTTCCTCACAAACAACTATAAAAAGAGGGGAAGGGTATGAGGAAAGGGGACCGACTTTGGAGGCAAAGTTATGCTCAAGAACTTTCATTGAGGAGAGGAGCAAGAGGAATCAGAGCTAGGTCTTGCAAAGGAGTCTACTCAAGTAGAAGATTTGTAATGTTTCCAGAAACTCTGTCAATAAAGATTGTTCCATCATTGTGTAATGAATGCTTCATTTATTGTTGAGTAATGATCTAGATTGTCTTTTGTTTTTAATTGCAATCTTTGTTTATGTTCATTTCTCATCTATTATAACAATTGAAGATACTTTGAGAAATGGTACTTTCTTTTTGCATGTGTTGAAGAATTGGAAGCAAAAGAGCATTGGAGAGAAGATGCAAAGCTAGGATCGATCGTTGAAACAAGGTGCACAATCCTCATCTCTTTCTCTTTAATATATGCTTGTAACCCTGCATGTCTATCTGCAACCTCCTAATATGTTGGTGGCCTTCTGAAACCTAGCCATAGGATAGATTTCCCTCACAACAATCGAGGAATTTGCTGGGGAGTCTACTGTTTGGGGTCTCTTTGATTGATTTTTCTTTCCAGTAATGTCCATTATTGATATGTATATGAATTTCTTGCATAAATATCCAATTAGTCCAAATTGGTCATTCAATATTTAACTCCATTCCTTTTTTCTTTTTGAATTTTTTTTAGGAATCCGCTGGTATCCCATTCTTGTAGTTGTGTATACTCTGTAAATACAGGGTTCTCCACTATAGAATTGCGTATGGAACGTGGTTTGTATTTTGCATAGTTGCGTGTTCCCTGTAGGTGGTCATGTGAAAGCTAGGGTTTTGTTAAAAGCTTGGTTTTGCATCTTGGATTTCTCTAATACTTTTTCCTGAGAGTGTTTGAGACTGTTGCTTACTTAGGTTCTGATTTTTTTATGTTGTAAGCCTCTTTTTAGTGAGTTGAGTTGGATTTCTTATTTAAAGACCTTTAGGTCTCTCCTCTTGGCTTTTACTTGGTAGGAGTGTTGGTGATCTCTGAGTTTTCATCCCCTCTTGATGTTGGCGTACACTTACAGTCTAGTTGTTTGGATAAACAACCTGAGCTTCCTTCTTCCAAGCCTTAGAACAACTTGGTTTTATAAAGTTGAGTAGTTTAGTCCAAGTAGGGTTTTTTAAAGCTTTGCATGATCTTCAAAGTTTGTTTTTATGAGATATGAATGTCGAGTTTGTTTGATACATTCATCCATTTTGTTCATTTATGTTTTTGTACAATGCACTTTCTTTCATGTTCCTTTTGAAAAGAAAATAGTAAAACAAAACATTTAGGTGCATACTAGTAGACACATTTTTCATTTGTTTTCAAGTTTTCAAAAAGAAAAGAAAAGATTTCTCATTTGATTTCCAAAGTTCTCAAACAAGTTTCATTATTTTTGAAAAAGAAAGAGAATTTAAAATAACAATGGTAATATGAAGCATTTCACATCATACTTTTTCTTTCCAGTCAAGTCCAAAAACATTATAAGTTGCACGGTCATAACCATGAGTAAAAATAAGCCTTCAAAGAACGTTAATATTTAAAATTGATTAGTAACCATTTTATTTTTAGGGACATCATGAACTAGGTTAGGCTAGGGTTTTGGATTAGGACTATCTATAACTATCCAAAACTTTTTAAAATTTAGACATAGTGGCTTGTTTCTTAGGAAACCCACTTCTACATGAAGGCAAACCGGAAAGATTCTCTAACACAGGAGTCAAGCATGAGTTCATGTTAATATTGATTTGCGGAGACACCCCTCCAATACTCAGTGGAGTATAAACTAAGATTGTTGTGTGTACAATGGTTCATTTAGTACCAACTTTGGCCCTGTGTGGTGCCAGTGTTATTTGAATTTTGGGCTTGTTACCCTTCCCATGCACACCAGTCAAACCAACAACTGTTTCGCCAGAACTTTCTTGTAGATCTTGTAACCATAGTATATTGACCTAGGGTTCTTACAAAGGTGATAGTGGAAGGATATTTCCATTGTACCTTGGGCAGACATGGGAGAAAAATCCGTGCAATAATTTGGGAGGGTGGTTGGTGATTTAACTTCTTTCACCCAAAAAACCTGTATCGAGATCTCGGGTAACTGCTGTTTAGCTATTCACTAGTATGTTATGTGCCCTCATCATCCTAGGCGTTGCTTTGGAAGGAATATCTTTATCTGTCTCGTTATGATACTTAGGAATTTTTTTAGTGGTATGCTGTTTGGTTTTCCTATGATATAATCCAACTTTTAGGCGTGTGCAATTAAAGTCTTTATATGAGGAGGATCAACATCCTCGTTGATTGTGAAGGGTGCAAATCCTTCCCCCAATGATAGTTGTGGAGCCTCCACTGCCACCTAGAAGGTGGAGAATTAACACAAGCGGTTCATTTGAATTGACGTTAGTCAGAAACTAGGGGAACCTGAACTAAGGTATAATCAACCTAATCACCCATCAAGAGAGATTGAAGACTTGCAGGCCAAAGACTTTGCAAGGAATTATAACTCACCTCTTGTTGATTTGAGAGATCCAATACTTGTGCAAGTTAGTCAACTTGGTCTTGATGTCCCATTAAGTATTGTCATGTTGAATACAAGAGAAGGATATGGGGATATCTATACCCCTACTTCAACCATGTCAGCCGATGGATTCTCTCCTCTGCATGTGAATGAACATACCCAATGCACCGGTAGTATCTTTGAATTTTACTTTACCTATCCTTATGTCTTTGAGTAATAGAGTGGTTAGCCCCTTAGTACCCATGAACTCTACTACCGGTCTGTAAAATGTGGTGGTTACTGGGGTACCCGGTATGCCTTTTACATCCTCTCCTTTATTCCATAATTTTCGGAACAATCCTAGTGGTTCCACTCCTTTCATCCAAGGGTATCCCTAGTATAGAGGACACATTCCTTTGTCCTCGCCATATGTAGGTAACAAACCTAATTTTTTTAGGTGTGTCTTCGAGAACCTCGAATACTTTCTCCAGATTCAGTTTTCAAACTTCAAGTCAGGTCTCGACCGCACCGATTGGAAGCTCTAATTTTTTACCATTTGGTGGAAGATTAATAACTCTCATATCCATGACACCTGTTTCGACCGAAACCAGGAAAACTCAGCATAAAACACCTCAAGTCAGTAACCCCTTAGATTTTGTATGGAATATTTTTCAAAACATTGTCACCTCTTCATAGCCGGTGACTGCAGGAAACCCCAACCAACCTTATGGGAGCATTGGTGTGGGAATTTCCTCACAACAAGTTCCTCAATACCAAACCCTGGCTCGGCCTCGACTTCTTTTTCTAAAAACTTTAAACTTTTCAGACCTCTAAAAACTAATGAAGGACCTTGTGTGCCACAATCCAACTTGGCCACCATTTCATATCAAACTGCCTTCAGATATTGCAAAATTTGAAGGGAAAACTGAAGACGACCCTAGTGACCATGTCACAACTTTCCATCTAGGGTGCTCCTCAAACTATCTGAACGATAATTAAATTTGGTTGATGTTTTTTCAAAGAAACCTGACAAGTGTAGCAGCTAAATGGTATATTGAATTCCCATCTGTTACTTATGATAGTTTCCTTGATTTAGCCAATGCTTTTATCAATCAATTTCAACTTCCAGTCCGGTGTGATGTTGGTACTGATCTTTTGTCGACTTTTCAACAGAATAAATCCACTCACATTTCTGATGAAATTTAGGAGTGGAGAATAAAAAATAGGATAATTAAAGCTAATATTCATCCAGAGTTTTTGTTGGAATGGTTTTTGAAATCATTTTTACCATATATTTCAAAAGATGTTTCAACTTCTGGAGTGACGACCGAAGAGGAAGCCATTGTCAGATCCCAATAGCTTGATCTAATCTACACTTCATCTGGGATTCTCTATGAGATCATACCCAATGCACCAAGGTCTAACTTGGAATTTTAAAAACCAAATCTTGGACTCCATGCCGATGGGATTGCTGGTTCGTTTCAGTCACCCACAATGGAATCATTGGAAACAAAATATACAAACTATCAGTGAAATGATCCACAATGGAATTATATAAGGCTACGACCCGCTCCCCTTAGAATGCATAAGTTTTTAATGCACAATCCACCCCAAAGGGAAATAAATAGTCCAATGTGAAGAAAAAATGGATGAAAGGAGAGATAAATCAAAATAAACAAAATCCCATGAACAATGCTGAAGGGGGAAAGAAATCAAAGAAAAAGGTGAATTTTCCCTGCAAACTTTGTTAGGAAGGCCACTTGACTTATCAATTCCCTTTAATGGAAGAAGCTCATAAGTTGTTGAAGCAACAACCTGTTGTCCTTAAGGATCCTTTCCCACAAGGACAAAATGCAACTTTGAGCAATACGAAGAATATCGGGGCACTCAAAACACTCCCCTGTTGATCAATCTTACATTAACATGGTTAGTTCCCAAACGTTATTGAAAATGAGAGCCAAGAATTATGAATACGAGTCTTCACAAAATGATAAGCAACCTACCAAATCACCAACCCCACTTTGTATTGAAAAACCGACTGAACTTATGCTGAAGATACTGAAAGGTGTCTTCAAGAATACATACCATAACCCTAATGCGAGAGTTTCTCCTAACTATTTGGTTGTAGAGGACTGATCCCAAACTCCTTGTGTTATGTTTGCCTTAGAATTGTTGTAAAGTTGTCATTCACAACGTAATGCACTTTTGGAAGCTATAGGTAGTACTGATTCTGTGAACTTAACATCCAAGTTTGCTTATCCGATGTCAAACCCCAATTTACCTATCGTGTAGCCTTCCGAATCGAGGTAGTCCATGGCGGTAAAAGTATTAGATGAACTGTTATAGATGAAGCTGGATCTACATGTGTAATGGTTGTTTCATGTTGGAAATATTTGGGATCCCATGAGTTGGTCCTGTCAAATACCTTGCTGATTGCTTTCGACAAAATATCTTTCTGTCTGCACAGTATACTGGCTTCTTTTGATAAAGAATTCGCAAGGAAAATAGTTTCAGTAGAAGCAGAGGTGGTTGACGCTCCTTTGGACTATAATTTATTCTTGTGTAGGAGTTGGACCTATGCCATGTACGCTATCCCATCGTCAGTCTTCAAGTGTTCTTGTTTTCCCTCATGTTCAAGGGAAGATAGTGACTATTGATCAATTGTATTATAAATGAAAGTGTTGTACGGACACATCAAATTCTAATGTTCCCTTTTATAGATTATTTTACCAAACTTGGTAGATCATGTTTTTATGTCCTTCCATGTCCCTATGCAGACTCTTTGGACCCCATTTGCTCAATATAACTTTGATGCTCCAAAACTCCCCTTACTAAAGTCTTATTTATTGGTATACATGGGTCACCAGCTTACATACCATGTGTACATGCATCTTGCTCCACTATGACCCATGTGCATCGAGCAATGTGCTCAAAAATAAAATATTTGGAGTTTCCCCCATCAAGTAACGAATAACTTGACCATTGGCCTTCCATATTCCTGGAAACGTTTCGAATCGACCCTTCACCTCCTATTGAAGGGCTATATATTGAGCTATTTGAATGCATTAAAGGAGGAGAACTTGCGAGATAAAAGAAACTATAGTGGATTCGTGCCCCATTCTTGCATACTTGAGTCTGCATCCCTTTGTCCTTTGAGCAACCATTGATGCTCTTCCCAATCTTGCCATTTTCTTGTGAACTTTCCATCGATATGGATGATTTAAGTGGTGAAGGCCCAAGTGGAGGGATCAGTTTCTTGATTTCGATGAGGTGCCGATAGAGTTTATCACTTATATCTCTGTTTATATTTAATAGAAATTATCCATTTCTCGTCCATTATATGTGTAACTATGAATCTTTTTATCCATGGATGTAGTTTCTTTGATTATAAATTGGATTTATATATGCTAGACTAGGTTCCAACACTTAATATCTATCATTCTTATATGTTTTGTTGTTGTTGAGAATCAAATGCAAGTGCAATTCTGATTTAAAGCTCAATAGGGATCTACTACGAACATCCATAATAAGGCACGCTTCTCATCCCTTAGTGTTAGACTTGTTTATTTCTTTAGCATATTGGAAGTGAATTAATTTATGGTGCCATATTGTCTGTTGTGGTCCACCCCATTCCATAGGAATTTTTCTCTGCAACAAAATTGGTGACTCCACTGTGGAATTTCATTTTTTTAGAGTTTGGGTGCATGATGTGCTTGATTTTCTCTCTACTTCTCTGTGTTTCTTTGTCGCATTCATGAGTGTGTTAGCCCATTGGTATTCCTTTGAATTAAGTTAAGTCTTAGCCTACATTTTTACCACCTTTCTCTTTTTGTACATGGGTCATAGAAGTAATAGTCACATATACACGTGGGATGTAGTAGTTACAGTCACGTATACATGCAGGTTTTCTGTAAACAGTCATGTATATCCCTCTTTGTGAGTGAGATCTTGATGTTTGGGAGATGTTGGGCAGGTTGTAAGTGTTGCCGAGTCTTCTTGGGTGCCCGCGATGCTTGTTTACTGCTTCTATACTGACCAAAGACTTCTTTCCTGAGGCCTAAATCCACCTAACAAAATTATTTCCGGAGGATTCAACCGAACATGTCCAATTATTGCAATGTTTTCTCAACTATAGATCTTGCTGCTACAACCCTAGCTGTTGTACCCCCTTCAAGTTTATTGCATCCCTACCCTCCTCCTTCGATAGTCGAGTTTCACTTGCGACTGCCTATTTAAAAAATGTATTTCAACCACATCTCACTCAATTTTTCAACATCACCAAAAAAATTAAACATGCACATACCTTACAAATAACTATTTCATATTTTAAAGAAGATGATAGAATGACTCATATTTTGAAAAAACTACAAATAACCTTTAAGCAAATTATATTTTGAAAAAAACTAAAAGTAACCTTTAAAAAAATTGATTTTTTATGAAATAACATTCAGAGACAGAGTAATATTTCAACTCATGTCTGTAAATAAAATATGTCAAATGAATAAGTATCAGATTTTGAAACACTTTTGACTTGTTAATTTACTCCTTGCTTTTTTATAGCTTCCAAAAGGAAAATCACCAACAAGAAGGGATCTAGAATCTCCACGAGATACATCATGACAATGAAGCATCATATTATATTTTCATTCCTTGGACAAACTCCTATGTTTAAAATTCAAATGGAGTTAGAGAGTTTACCCTCCAACTTAATCCAACCTAGACTAGTTGGTGAACCTTATAAATCAATAGTATAGTTAATTTTAAACTTAAGAGTTGATTTTATAGGTTGTTATTTACTTAGAAGAAGCAAATGTGAAACTTGATGGTGTGATATGACGATTGTAGAAATGAAAAGACACTAGGAGAATACAAATGTTTATAAAAGTAAAGTTAACTCTTAATTCAAAAATAGCGCAATAAAACACTTCTAAAAGGATATATTTTCCTTTTTAATTGTAAAATTAGAAGCAGACTGAACCTTTTTCTTTTCTTTTCAAAATTGAAAGAATAACTACCTTTTGACATATAAAAATTGTATAATCTTTTTACATAAAATGCAAGGAAAGAAGCATATGCATAAGGAAAAGATCTTGTCTTATGAATCAATTCGATGCATGCCACACCAACTTATATAAAAAATAGTTCTAAACAATGGATTCTCTTATTCACTTCTTTAATAAACACAATATCAAAGAAATATAAAATCTTTATTTTCTGTTTTCTATTTTACTCTAACAATAATCACAAATATTGAAGAAAGGGAAAGTATTTATTTTTTATATAATTCATATTTGAATGACCAATCTATTAATCTATATAAATAAACAAACAAGCCAAATGAAAACTAAAAAACCTAATGAAATTAACAAGCGTCAATGAAAATAATTTTATTTTTGTTATAAGAAATGTTACTTCTTCAGAGCTGTTTTTTCTTTTACAAAGTGTAGCCTAATGTATGACAATCTTCCAAACCCAAAATTTATAATCAAACTGAAGAATGATTGAAAACTCAACAAATATAGGGTATATGTTCCTTTGACCACAATAGACCATGTATATATGTGCTTTGCTACTCAATAACTAAAAACCATTAGTGATTTTATTAGTTCTTGCAAACTCATACAAGGTTGTAATAAGAAAAACGCATAAAGTGGAATTCATATATGCAATATTTCAATTTGGTTTAGGGATAATTTTAGGGGCGAATTTTAGCCTAGTGGGTTATTTTTCCATGTTTTTCTCCTAAAAAAAATTCGCCATTTGGCATTTTTTGAAGCCGTGTTTTGCCCAATTTTGATGGGGTAAACATTTTTCACCCTAAAAATCGCCAAATTATTATATAAATGATATAAAATCCTTGGAAATGAAAATATTTTTTGAAAAATATCGCCAATCATATTATAGTTGGAATTTTAAGAATTGGTAATATTCGCCAACATTTATACTCTTTTAAATAAGTATGGTTCCTTAAAATCATCGCTGATTTGGTTATCAAATAAAAAATATTATGAAGGAAACCTAAGCTTATGGTTTTATCCCTTGTAGTTGTAATTCAAGGCCAATCCCACATGAGGTCTTGAAATAATTGTATAACCAAGACAATTATTTAACCCTCGTTATAAAATCATTTAGACAAATTAAAGTGAAGACTTAATTTTTTCTTAAACCCAACATATATTTTTTTCTTATGACATAAGCTCATATAGAGTTATTATTATGAGATAAGCCCATACTTCAAATGTATAAATAAGTGGATAAACAATTTCAATATGTATTCTAGCAAAAATGCAAATTGATGATCCTAAGTTTGTTAGAAGTTGTCCATTTTGTTATACTTCAAAGCTAGTAAAAGTAAAGTTAGGTGTAGATAGTAGGTGCAAGTTAGGTTTATAGTGATGCAATTTTGGAGAATGATGGGTACCAAACTCAAATGGAGCATGGGATTTCATATATTGGACAAATAAAAACTTCAAACTAAACCTTGCTTCAACTATTAAGGGGTTGTAATCAAAATGATCCAAGGATGTAGAATAATATACTTGAAAACATTCAACAATAATAGATGAATTCATTTCTCCATAAAAGAATCACTTTGTCAACTTCATTAAATTGCCTTTGAGAAGGGTAAGAATGAAGAGTTCACTTTAAATTATGAAAAATAAAATTTTTAATATTTATCAAGATAATTTTTTGAATACATAAGCATATATTTATCAAGATAATTTTTTGAATACATAAGCATATATAATAACACTTGCAAATATAATAGTATTGATATAAAGTTATTCATGAAAAATACAGGGAAAATCATGATTTTGAGAGTTTTGACTTTGTTATAGATCTATTTGAGCAAAAATAAGTAAAATTTTAAAATTGTATGACATGGATCTTTTTAATATTGGAGAAACAATTTTGTTGATTCAAGTTACTTCCATATATGTATAGTAAATGTAAGAAATGTTGTTGTCTTTTAAAACTTTCAATGTTGAAAGAACATGAATCTACTCCACTATTGACTTTACTAGACTATTTAAAAGTTGGATAGAAAAGAAAACATCACCGTTTATTTATTTTATTTTTAAAATATTATTTATCTTATACAAACCTACAAACATTCACATCTATTTAAATTTATGAAATGATAAATAGTATTGAAGCCAACCTTTACAGTTTTACAGTGAGGCTAACCTTCTTTCCTGCTTTTTTTTATTGCTTTTTTTTATTTTTTAATGTGTTGAAGTATTGGAGAAATAATTATACTATTTCTAAATATAATTATATTAAGATCATAAAACCATGTATTTGGTTTCAAATATGTATTAATATTTAGTGTAACTACAAATTTTAAATTTTACATAATATCAATATAAGGACAAACTTTATATAATATTAACACTCAAGTTTAAATTTAATTTTCCAAAAAAAACAATATAAATTTAATTCAAAAAACAAAATAAAATTTTGGTGTAACAGCGTACCTTCATCTATTTGCTAATTAGTACATTTATTTTGATGTGATTGGCCGGAACATAAATCATCTATTTGCTAATTAATAGGATCCGTGATTGGCCGGAACATAAATCATCATAGTGGAATCCTCTCTACCAAGAATTGACAGATCCGGAATCCTCTCTACCAAAAATTGACAGATCCACCGGATGTGGGCAAAGTTTCCAATAATTTGATTCAGTGGTCCATCCACCGTTATAGAGTACACAAGTATCCACAAAACATGACTTTATACACTTCAAAAGAAACCTTCCAAAGTAAAATTGATATTCATTTTAAAGTATACATAGATTATACATTATTTTCAATGATGGAAATTCGAACTTAAAAATGTTGTGGAATCATTAGATTAAAGAAAAGATTTGGCATACAGGAAAAGATGGAACACTTGTCTAGTCAAGAACCATCACATGTTTAGATTTTCAAACCGTTGAAAAATACTTTTATATATATATATATGCGAGAGATAGCAAAGAACAATGTTTTGATGGAAAGTAACAAACCGTCTTCTAAAAACCATATCTCATCTAATATACTGGGAGTAAACTTTTTACCTAACTATTTGTATCGATTGGACGATCAACAATGTGTGATGTGACAGCTCACGCGAGCCAAATCATCCAATCGATGCAAATGATCAGATAGAAAGTAAACTTTATTTGACAATATTATCTTTGTCAATGCATTCTCACCATTCCATTCTCACTTCTATTTTCCCTTTGGTGTGTCGACATCTTATCAAACGTTACATTTAAAAGAGATTTTCGAATCAAACATTGCTTTCGCATTAAATATCATTCCAATATAAGTGACGTTGGATTTTCATAGGAACTGAAATTATTAAAAGGAATCGAAAAATATGTAAAACATAAAGTTGAATAAGACTTTCTAAACATTATTAAACAAACAAACAAACATGATTAAAAATCATGTCTTAGTGGGGACATTTTACATAAAGTTGAATAAGGCTTTCTAAACATTATTAAACAAAAGACATGATTTTTATCATGTCTTAATGGGAACTTTAAAAAATTGTTAGATATATATTTCAACCTTATCTCACAGAAGATTGCAAATCCATAAAGATTTTACATTATCTTAATATTAAAAAAAAAATAATAATGAAAATTTATGATATTATATTATATTATATATAGCTTGTATATTATTAAATGATAGTTTTTTGCAAACTTGTTTACCTATGCATTTTTAAGAATGTGCACAAGTTCCTTTTGCTAATGGCTCAACACCTCTAAACCACCACTATGACTTGCTCGCTCAATTGATAAGTAATGGAAAAAAACCCACATACAATTAGAAAGAAGAATAGGTAATTAACATGCGTGTCAGCATTACTTTGTCCCAAAATAAAACCATGTACATGACTCCAAAGCCCTAAAACCCATACATACTACCATGGATACCCATACTGTTATACCTCAAAATGGAACTTCTTTGAGTAATGACACCAAATGTGTTGTTACACAAAATGACAACATGGATAGAAATAGCCCTATCTTTATGAGAGTATTGGACCTTTAATACTTGTTATTTACTCCAACATCATCAACCTTTGCATATAAACTTGCTTGGAATACATGACTTTATTTTTAGCAACATGTGTACCATATGCGGGTATCCATCAAGCAACCCGTGTATGGATCTTAAGAGTGGAATACACGACTTTCCTCAAAGGAACCCGCGTATTATCCATGAGTTGCTCCACTATAGGTCGTGTATTTCATTAAGAATTGTTAAAAATAAAAATATGATTAATCAAAGGGTAGTTGGGCTCGGTTTCACAATATCCCCACCTTCCCTAACCATCCTAGCCTTGAAATCCTTCCTCACAAACAACTATAAAAAGAGGGGAAGGATATGAGGAAAGGGGACCAACTTTGGAGGCGAAGTTATGCTCAAGAAGTTTCATTGAGGAGAGGAGCAAGAGGAATCAAAGCTAGGTCTTGCAAAGGAGTCTACTCAAGTAGAAGATTTGTAATGTTTCCAGAAACTCTGTCAATAAAGATTGTTATTTCCTTCCATCATTGTGTAATGAATGCTTCATTTGTTGTTGAGTAATGATCTAGATTGTCTTTTGTTTTGAATTGCAAACTTTGTTTATGTTCATTTCTCATATATTATAACAATTGAAGATACTTTGAGAAATGGTACTTTCTTTTTGCATGTGTTGAAGAATTGGAAGCAAAAGAGCATTGGAGAGAAGAGGTAAAGCTAGGATTGATCATCGAAACAAGGTGCACAATCCTCATCTCTTTCTCTTTAATATATGCTTGTAACCCTGCATGTCTATCTGCAACCTCCTAATATGTTGGTGGCCTTCTGAAACCCAGCCATAGGATAGATTTCCCTCACAACATAACCGAGGACTCTGCTGGGAAGTCTACTGTTTGGGAAGTTTACTTGGTAGGAGTGTTGGTGATCTCTGAGTTTTCATCCCCTCTTGATGCTGGCGTTCACTTACAGTCTAGTTGCTTGGATAAACAAACTGAACTTTCTTCTTCCAAGCCTTAGAACAACTTGGTTTTATAAAGTTGAGTAGTTTAGTCCAAGTAGGGTTTTTTTAAGCTTTGCATGATCTTCAAAGTTTGTTTTTATGAGATCTGAATGTCGAGTGTGTTTGATACATTCATCCATTTTTCTCATTTATGTTTTTGTATAATGCACTTTCTTTCATGTTCCTTTTGAAAGGAAAATAGTAAAACGAAACATTTAGGTGCATAATAGTAGACGCATTTTTCATTTGTTTTCAAGTTTTCAAAAAGAAAAGAAAAAAATTCTCATTTGATTTCCAAAGTTCTCAAACAAGTTTCATTATTTTTGAAAAAGAAAGAGAATTTAAAATGACAATGATAATATGAAGCATTTCACATCATACTTTTTCTTTCCAGTCAAGTCCAAAAACATTATAAGTTGCACGGTCATAACCATGAGTAAAAATAAGCCTTAAAAAGAACGTTAATATTTAAAATTGATTAGTAACCATTTTATTTTTAGGGACATCATGAACTAGGTTAGGCTAGGGTTTTGGATTAGGACTATATATAACTATCCAAAACTTTTTAAAATTTAGACATAGTGTCTTGTTGCTTAGGAAACCTACTTCTACATGAAGGCAAACCGAAAAGATTCTCTAACACAGGAGTCAAGCATGAGGTCATGTTAAGATTGATTTGCGGAGACACCCTTCCAATACTCAGTGGAGCATAAACTAAGATTGTTGTGCATACAATGATTCATTTAGTACCAACTTTGGCCCCGTGTGGTGCCAATGTTCTTTGAATTTTGGGCTTGTTACCCTTCCCATGCACACCAGTCAAACCAACAACTGTTTCGCCATAACTTTCTTGTAGATCTGGTAACCATAGTATCTTGACCTAGGGCTCTTACAAAGGTGATAGTGGAAGGATATTTCCACTGTACCTTGGGCAGACGTGGGAGGAAAACCTGTGCAATAATTTGGGAGGGTGGTTGGTGATTTAACTTCTTTCACCCAGAAAACTTGTATTGAGACCTCGGGTAACTGCTCTTCAGCTCTTCACTGGTATGTTATGGGCCCTCATCATCCTAGGCGTTCCTTTGGAAGGAATATCTTTATCTGTCTGGTTGTGATACTTAGGAATATTTTTAGTGGTATGCTGTTTGGTTTTCCTGTGATATAATCCAACTTTTAGGTGTGTGCAATTAAAGTCTTTAGATGTGGAGGATCAACATCCTCGTAGATCGTGAAGGGTGCAAATCCTTCCCCCACTGATAGTTATGCAGCCTCCACTTCCACCTAGAAGGTGGAGAATTAACGCAAGTGGTTCATTTGAATCGACATTATTCAAAATCTAGGGGAACCTGAACTAAGGTATAATCAACCTAATCACCCATCAAAATAGATCGAAGACTTGTAGGCCAAAGACTTTGCAAGGAATTATAAATCACCTCTTGTTGATTTGAGAGATCCAATACTTGTGCAAGTTAGTCAACTTGGTCTTGGTGTCCCATTAAGTATTGTCATGTTGAATACAAGAGAAGGATATGGGGATATCTATACCCCTACTTCAACCATGTGAGCCGGTGGAGTCTCTCCTCTGCATGTGAATGAACAAACCCAATGCACCAGTAGTATCTTTGAATTTTACTTTACCTATCCCTATGTCTTTGAGTAATAGAGGGGTTAGCCCCTTAGTACCCACTAACTCTATTACTGGTTTGTAAAATGTGGTGGTTACTGGGGTACCCGGTATGCCTTTTACATCCTCTCCTTTATTCCATAATTTTCGGAACAATCCTAGTGGTTCCACTCCTTTCATCCAAGGGTATCCCTAGTATAGAGGACACATTCCTCTGTCCTCGCCATATGTAGGTAACAAACCTATTTTTTTCAGGTTTGTCTTCGGGAAGCCCAAATACTTTCTCCGGATTCAGTTTTCAAACTTCAATTCAGGTCTCGATTGCACCGATTGGAAGCTCTAATTTTCTACCATCTGGTGGAATATTAATAAATCTCATATCCATGACACTTGTTTCGATCGAAACCAGGAAAACTCAACATAAAACATCTCAAGTCAGTAACCCCTTAGCTTTTGTTTGGAATCTTTTTCAAAACATTGTCACCTCTTCATAGTCGACGACTACAGGAAACCCCAACCAACCTTATGGGAGCATTGGTGTGGGAATTTCCTCACAACAAGTTCCTCAATACCAAACTCTGGCTCGGCCTCGACTTCTTTTTCTGGAAACTTTAAACTTTTTAGACCTCTCAAAACTAATGAAGGACCTTGTGTGCCATGATCCAACTTGGCCACCAGTTCATATCAAACTACCTTAAGATATTGCAAAATTTGAAGGGAAAACCGAAGACGACCCTAGTGACCATGTCACAACTTTCCATCTAGGGTGCTCCTCAAACTATCTGAACGATGATTAAATTCGGTTGATGTTTTTTCAAAGAAACCTGACAAGTGTAGTAGCTAAATGGTATATCGAACTCCCATCTGCTACTTATGATAGTTTCCTTGATTTAGCCAATGCTTTTATCGATCAATTTCAACTTCCAGTCCAGTGTGATGTTGGTACTGATCTTTTGTCAACTTTTCGACAAAATAAATCCACTCACATTTCTGATGAAATTTAGGAGTGGAGAATAAAAAATAGGATAATTAAAGCTAATATTCATCCAGATTTTTTGTTGGAATGGTTTTTGAAATCATTTTTACCATATATTTCAAAAGATATTTCAACTTCTGGAGTGACGACTAAAGAGGAAGCCATTTTCGGATCCCAACAGCTTGATCTAATCTACACTCCGTCTAGGATTCTCTATGAGATCATCCCGATGCGCTAAGGTCTAACTTGGAATTTTCAAAACCAAATCCTGGATGCCATGCCAATGGGATTGCTGGTTTGTTTCAGTCACCCACTATGGAATCACTGGAAAAAAATACACAAACTATTAGTGAAATGATCCACAATGGAATTATACAAGGCTACGACCCCCTCCCTTCAGAATGCATAAGTTTTTAATGCACAATCCACCCCAAAGGGAAATCAACAGTCTGATGTGAAGAAAAAATGGATGAAAGGAGAGATAAATCAAAATAAACAAAATCCTATGAACAATGATGAAGGGGGAAAGAAAGAAAGAAAAGGGTGAATTTTCCCTACAAACTTTGTCAGGAAGGCCACTTGACTTATCGATGCCCTTTAATGGAACAAGCTCATAAGTTGTTGAAGCAACAACCTGTTGTCCTTAAGGATCCTTTCCCACGAGGACAAAATGCAACTTTGAGCGATACGAAGAATATCGGGGCACTCAGAACACTCCCCTGTTGATTAATCTTACATTAACATGGTTAGTTCCCAAACGTTATTGAAAACGAGAGCCAAGAATTATGAATACGAGTCTTCACAAAATGATAAGCAACCTGCCGAATCACCAGCCCCACTTTGTATTGAAAAATTGACTGAACTTATGCTGAAGATACTGAAAGGTGTCTTCAATAATACATACCATAACCCTAATGCGAGAGTTTCTCCAAATTATTTGGTTGTGGAGGACCGATCCCAAACTCCTTGTGTTATGTCTGCCTTAGAAGTGTTGCAAAGTTGTCATTCACAACGTAATGCACTTCTGGAAGCTATAGGTAGTATTGATTCTGTGAACTTAACATCCAAGTTTGCTTATCCGATGTCAAACCCCGATTTCCCTATCATGTAGCCTTCCAAATCGAGGTAGTCCATGGTGGTAAAAGTATTAGATGAACTGTTATAGATGAAGGTGAATCTACATGTGTAATGGTTGTTTAATGTTGGAAATATTTGGGATCCCATGAGTTGGTCCTGTCAAATACCTTGCTGATTG
This sequence comes from Pseudotsuga menziesii, assembly GCA_001517045.1. Classification (NCBI taxonomy): domain Eukaryota; kingdom Viridiplantae; phylum Streptophyta; class Pinopsida; order Pinales; family Pinaceae; genus Pseudotsuga; species Pseudotsuga menziesii. The sequence goes on from LPNX010829041.1 coordinate 1,260,617, forward strand.
CTTTCGACGAAATATCTTTCCGTCCACATAGTATACTGCCTTCTTTTGATAAAGAATTCGCAGGGAAAATAGTTTCAGTAGAAGTAGAGGTGGTTGATGCTCCTTTGGACTATAATTTACTCTTGCATAGGAGTTGGACCTATGCCATGTGTGCTATCCCATTATCAGTATTCCGTGTTCTTGTTTTCCCTCATGTTCAAGGGAAGATAGTGACTACTGATCAATTATATTATAAATGAAAGTGTTGTATGGACACATCAAATTCAAATGTTCCCTTTTATAAATTATTTTATCAGACTTGGTAGATCATGTTTTTATGTCCTTCCATGTCCCTATGCAGACTCTTTGGACTGCATTTGCTCAATATAACTTTGATGCTCCAAAACTCCCCTTAAAAGTCTTATTTATTGGTATACGTGGGTCACCAGCTTACATACCATGTGTACATGCATCTTGCTCCACTATGACCCACGTGCATCGAGCAATGTGCTCAAAAATAAAATATTTGGAGTTTTCCCCATCAAGTAATGAATAACTTTACTATTGGCCTTCCATATTCCTGGAAACGCTTCGAATCGACCCTTCACCTCCTATTGAGGGGATATATATTGAGCTACTTGAATGCATTAGAGGAGGAGAACTTGCAAGATAAAAGAAACTATGGTGGATTCATGCCCCATTCTTGCATACTTGAGTCTACATCCCTTTGTCCTTTGACCAACCATTGATGCTCTTCCCAATCTTGCCATTTTCTTGTGAGATTTCCATTGATATGGATGATTTAAGTGGTGGAGGCCCAAGTGGAGGACTCAGTTTCTTGATTTCGATGAGGTGTCGATAGAGTTTGTCACTTATATCTCTATTTATATTTAATAGAAATTATCCATTTCTCGTCCATTATATGTTGAACTATGAATATTTTTATCCATGGATGTAGTTTCTTTGATTATAAATTGGATTTATATATGCTAGACTAGGTTCCAACACTTAATATCTATCATTCTTATATGTTTCGTTGTTGTTGAGAATCAAATGCAAGTGCAAGTCTGATTGAAAGCTCAATAGGGATCTACTATGAACATCCGTAATAAGGTACACTTCTCATCCCTTAGTGTTAGACTTGTTTATTTCTTTAGCATATTGGAAGTGAATTAATTGCTGGTGCCATATTTTCTGTTTTGGTCCACCCCATTCCATAGGAATTTTTCTTCGCAACAGAATTGGTGACTCCACTGTGGAATTTCATTTTTTTGGAGTTTGGGTGCATGATGTGGTTGATTTTCTCTCTGTTTCTATGTGTTTATTTGTCGCATTCATGAGTGTGTTAGCCCATTGGTATTCCTTTGAATTAAAATAAGTCTTAGCCTACATTTTTCGCACCTTTCTCTTGTTGTACATGGGTCATAGAAGTAACAGTCACATATACACCTGGGATGTAGTACTTACAGTCGCGTATACATGCGGGTATTCTGTAAACAGTCATGTATATCCCTCTTTGTGAGTTAGATATTGATGTTTGGGAGATGTTGGGTAGGTTGTGAGTGTTGCTGAGTTTTCTTGGGTTCCCGCGATGCTTGTTTACTGCTTCTATACTGACCAAAGACTTCTTTCCTGAGGCCTAAATCCACCTAACAAAATTATTTCCTGAGGATTCAACCAAACATGTCCAATGATTGCAATGTTTGCTCAACTATAGATCTTGCTGCTACAACCCTATCTGTTGTACCCCCTTCAAGTTTATTGCATCCTTGCCCTCCTCCTTCGATAGTCGAGTTGCACTTGCAACTGCCTATTTAAAAAATGCATTTCAACCACATCTCACTCAATTTTTCAACATCACCAAAAAAATTAAACATGCACATACCTTACAAATAACTATTTCATATTTTAAAGAAGATGATAGAATGACTCATATTTTGAAAAAAATTACAAATAACCTTTAAACAAATTATATTTTGAGAAAAACTAAAAGTAACCTTTAAAAAAATTGATTTTTTATGAAATAACATTTAGAGATAGAGTAACATTTCAACTTATGTCTGTAAATAAAATATGTCAAATGAATAAGTCTCAGATTTTGAAACACTTTTGACTTGTTAATTTGCTCCTTGCTTTCTTATAGCTTCCAAAAGGAAAATCACCAACAAGATGGGATCTAGAATCTCCATGAGATACATCATGACAATGAAGCATCATATTAGATTTTCATTCCTTGGACAAACTCTTATGTTTAAAATTCAAATGGAGTTAGAGAGTTTACCCTCCAACTTAATCCAACCTAGACTCGTTGGTGAACCTTCTAAATCAATAGTATAATAAATTTTAAACTTAAGAGTTGATTTTATAGGTTGTTATTTACTTAGAAAAAGCAAATGTGAAACTTGATGGTGTGATATGACAATTGTAGAAATGAAAAGACACTAGGAGAATACAAATGTTTATAAAAGTAAAGTTGACTCTTAATTGAAAAATAGCGCAATAAAACACTTCTGAAAAGATATATTTTCCTTTTTAATTGTAAAATTAGAAACAGATTGAACCTTTTTCTTTTCTTTTCAAAATTGAAAGAATAACTACCTTTTGACATATAAAAATTGTATAATCTTTGTACATAAAATGCAAGGAAAGAAGCATATGCATAAGGAAAAGATCTTGTCTTATGAATCAATTCAATGCATGCCACACCAATTGATATAAAAAACAGTTCTAAACAATGGATTCTCTTATTCACTTCTTTAATAAACACAATATCAAAGAAAGATTTCAAAGAAATATAAAATCTTTATTTTCTGTTTTCTATTTTACTCTAACAATAATCACAAATATTGAAGAAAGGGAAAGTATTTATTTTTTATATAATTCATATTTGAATGACCAATCTATTAATCTATATAAATAAACAAACAAGCCAAATGAAAACTAAAAACCCTAATGAAATTAACAAGCATCAATGAAAATAATTTTATTTTTGTTATAAGAAATGTTACTTCTTCAGAGCTGTTTTTTCTTTTACAAAGTGTAACCTAACGTATGACAATCTTCCAAACCCAAAATTTATAATCAAACCAAAGAATGATTGAAAACTCAACAAATATAGGGTATATGTTCCTTTGACCACAATAGACCATGTATATATGTGCTTTGCTACTCAATAACTAAAAACCATTAGTGGTTTTATTAGTTCTTGCAAACTCATACAAGGTTGTAATAAGAAAAACACATAAAGTGGAATTCATACATGCAATATTTCAATTTGGTTCAGGGATAATTTTAGGGGCGAATTTTAGCCTAGTGGGCTATTTTTCCATGTTTTTCTCCCAAAAAGATTCGCCATTTTGCATTTTTTGAAGCCCTGTTTCACCCAATTTTGATGGGGTAAACATTTTTCACCCTAAAAATCGCCAAATTATTATATAAATCGTATAAAATCCTTGGAAATGAAAATATTTTTTGAAAAATATCGCGAATCATATTATAGTTGGAATTTTAAGAATTGGTAATATTCGCCAACATTTATACTCTTTTAAATATGTATGGTTCCTTAAAATCATCCTTGATTTGGTTATCAAATAAAAAATGTTATGAAGGAAACCTAAGCTTATGGTTTTATCCCTTGTAGTTGTAATTCAAGGCCAATCCCACATGAGGTCTTGAAATAATTGTATAACCAAGACAATTATTTAACCCTCGTTATAGAATCAATTAGACAAATTAAAGTGAAGACTTAATTTATTCTTAAACCCAACATATATTTTTTTCTTATGATATAAGCTCATATAGAGTTATTATTATGAGATAAGCCCATACTTCAAGTGTATAAATAAGTGGATAAACAATTTCAATATGTATTCTAGCAAAAATGCAAATTGATGATCCTAAGTTTGTTAGAAGTTGTCCATTTTGTTATACTTCAAAGCTAGTAAAAGCAAAGTTAGGTGTAGATAGTAGGTGCAAGTTAGGTTTATAGTGGTGCAATTTTGGAGAATGATGGGTACCAAACTCAAATGGAGCATGGGATTTCATATATTGGACAAATAGAAACTTCAAACTAAACCTTGCTTCAACTATTAAGGGGTTGTAATCAAAATGATCCAAGGATGTAGAATAATATACTTGAAAACATTCAACAATAATAGATCAATTCATTTCTCCAGAAAAGAATCACTTTGTCAACTTCATTAAATTGCCTTTGACAAGGGTAAGAATAAAGAGTTCACTTTAAATTATGAAAAATAAAATCTTTAATATTTATCAAAATAATTTTTTGAATACATAAGCATATATAATAACACTTGCAAATATAATAGTATTGATATAAAGTTATACATGAAAAGTACAGGGAAAATCATGATTTTGAGAGTTTTGACTTGGTATAGATCTATTTGAGCAAAAATAAGTAAAATTTTAAAATTGTATGACATGGATCTTTCTAATATTGGAGAAACAATTTTGTTGATTCAAGTTACTTCCATGTATGTATAGTAAATGTAAGAAATGTTGTTAAGTCTTTTGAAACCTTCAATGTTGAAAGAACATGAATCTACTCCAGTATTGACTTTACTAGACTATTTAAAAGTTGGATAGAAAAGAATAGGGAAAATTCTGAACATATTATGTACAAAAAGCCAAGAAAATATACAAAGATGCAAATATAAGACTCAAATACATCAATCCCACAAAATACTTCTAGCTATTTTATATTTAAAATATTTAAAAAAAAAGACAAAAACCTCACCAATGTGATGTCATCGTATATGACCTCAATTAGATAAATATATAATTTTTCATCTATTTAGGTGCTTTATGGGTGGAACAATTGGATGAATTGGCTCATAGGGCCCATTTTAGGGGAAGGTAATACTTTGCATATTTGGGTTCTCTAACCTTTTAAGGTTTGTTTGATGCATTAAATGATGTTTCTGGGGTCAATATTTGTGAGCATAGCTACATCCAATTGATGTTGTTCTAAACTATTAGACCTTTCCAACAGTGAAAGAATCCCCTCATTTAGAATCTGTATAAGGAATTTATGCCTCACATAAGTCATACATTCCATATATATTGCTAGCCCACAAATGCACACCCTGTTAGTGTGTAGGATGGGTATGCATCTATCTGGGGGTAAAAAAATATCAGGTCTCATTGGTTCTTGTTTCTTGTGAGTAACTACCCCAATTTCCCTAACCATCCATCCACAAGTATAAAAGAGGTTAAAGAGAAGAAGTGGAGGAGAAATTGGTAAAACATCACTATGTTATTATTTTGCTCTTAGAAAACAAACCCTTTTCTTGTGTCTACAATTTTTTCTCCATATTTGGAGATCTCCATTTCTGGCAAGTCTTCATTCTCTATCTAGTCAGAAAGTCATTCTCTTTCCTTCTTGGACTTTCCCTAAGTGAAGCACAAATAGGAGTTGCAAGTGTATGGCTCGAGTGGAGGAACTCATACTCTAGTTTCGACATAATGATGTAGCAATTTATAGGTGAAATCGTTCTTGTATTTGTGGTTCTTATTTGTAAATATTTGTCTTTTTCATCCAAATTTTTGTGTTAAGTTTAGGTTCTTTGATCATAAAACCCTAGTTATTTAATCTAGTAATTTGAACATTTATAATCAACTGCTTTTATATTTCCAGCCATCTATTGTTGTCCTTTTGTTTCTTTCTTGTTTACAGGTGATCCAAGGAGCATTAGGATAAAGAGACTCAAGAAGTAGAACTTCCTCAAATGTTGGATTTAAGTATGTTTCTTGTTGGTTGCATCCATGGAGGTGGGTTACTATTTTTGGCAAGGCAATTTCGGCAAAAACAAAAAAAAAAGCACCTCGATCGAGCTTTTATTAAACCCTTGATTGAGGTCTTTCCATGTCGATTGAGGGTTTATAACATGCTCGATCGAGGTCATATTAAACCCTTGATCAGGGTTCCAAGACATCGATCGTGCTTTTGATAAACCCTCGATCGAGGTTCCAAGACCTCAATCGAGGGTTTAAAAAAGGCTTGATCGAGGGTTAAAGAAGACCTCGACCAAGCATTTCTAACCGTCTATAAATAGGCAACAAACCCATCATTTAATTCACTTCGTTTCTTGGATAGAAAAGAGTTATTTATATTCATTCGTAGATATGGGTCGTAGAGTAATTGAGTCATAGATATGATTATGGCTCCAATCAATCACATCTATGACTCCAATTACTCCACGACTAATATCTACACATAAAATCTAGAGGAAGTGGCAGTAGTAATGCTTTTACTTGTTTTTTCTTCAAGGTATGTACTATTACCCACAAGTATCATTCTTCTAGTTGAAATTATGTTTTATTAAATTTTATTATCATATAATTCTATGTTTTATTTTAGTTGAATTTGAAGACCTTGTTCCCATGAACAATAAGATATTTTTAAAACTTTGGTTAAAGAAATTTTTGGGTGTCCATATTCGTGTGCACACATGAATATGGGGACTCAAATATTTTTTTAGTTAAAGTTTTGAAAATCTTGGTTAAGCTGCTAGCTCGATTGAGATTTTCTCTAACCACACATAAACATTCAATAGAGGTATTTAAAAACATGTGTATTTCCATATGCATCATGTAAAGTTTCATTTAATGAATTATTCCAAAAGATGCTTGGACACCTTGTATTTTGAATCCCCATTTGAATTCATGTCATTGAACATTTTCAATTATTCTCAAAATAAGATGTAGTATCATGTTTAGTTTACATACCTTTTGTTTTTCGGATCCCACAATCGCCATAACACCTTTTCTTTTATTTATTTTCGTCCAATCTTATCATTATGAAACACCAAAACAATTAGTCACATGTTATTGATGTAAATTCTAATGTCATTCAATAATTTACTAGCAATATTAACTGCACGTGTGGCACAATAACAATTTTGAAGAGTAAACAATGGACATTGATATAACCCAAGGAAATGAGGTCATATTTTTTTTCACACTCGACCTGAATTCTCAGGACTATGATCTACCTATGATATAGATCCCTGAGCCATATATTTAAAGCCCAAAGCCCAAGGTGGAATAGAACAATCCGATTAAGATAAAAATTAGTGTTTTCAAAGTCATATAACATAATTGTAGTTTTTTAAAATTAAAAATTATGTACGAAGGAGCAAAGTATTTTTAGTATTTAAAACCTTTCACAACATTTCTGTAACTCTAATTCTAAAAACATTAGGTTCAAGCAATTGTAGACACATTGGATATATTGTTGATAGGAATCAAATGAAGTTGAAATTCCCATTTCCCCTTTATTCTTGTGTAATTTTTCTTTTTACTTTTTATTCAAAATGTGTGAAAACAATTACTTAATGAACACTTATGCCTATTACTAGTTTTTTTTCCTAATGAGGTAGAGGTCTTTATTCTTGTCTAATTTTTCTTTTTAATTCTCTAGTTGGGTCCTTGAAGCCCATTTCTAAAATGTCCTACATGGGCATAATATTCTAGATATGGATTATGGTATTTAGTGTCCACAAGATGTTGAGAACCAGGGGGCTAGGATTTATTCCTCAATTTGTTGTACTAAATATAAACATGTTGAGCGTGTGCATAAAACCTTGGTAGTCATGTGCAATTTTTTTTTTTCCGAGTGTTTAACAATAGTCTGATCGAGGGTTTGTTAGACCCTTAATCGAGGGTTTAATAAACCCTCAATCAAGCTTCCGTTAAAACCTCGATCGATCTTCCATTAAAACCTCGATTGAGGGATTTAAACACCTCGATCGAGCTTCGGACCTCGATTGAGGGCCTGAAAAATAGAGAATTAGCCCTCTCATAGGAAAATCAATGTTTCTCTGTGTCTTCTAGGGGTGTAAACCTTGCAATTCATGGCACACAACTAAGAGGAGTTCATACCGATAGATTCATCACTGAATCCTCTATCCATTGAGATATCATGCATGCGTTTTGGCATTCATATGGGTTTTTTTTAATTAGTTCTAAAACTTACACTTAGAAAACCTGACAACAACTTCGAAGCAACTCAAAGAAAAAGCCATAGGGTAAAAAATACACATCCAAAAATTTCTCAAATATGCACAGCCCACACATCGACGTGTCCCCTTCAAAAGGGTATCTTTGGGTTTTCAATTTTTGAAAACAGTGAACAAAAAGCTAGGATGGATACACATGTGTAAAAAATGATGCTGAAATTAGATGTGGTCACTTTCGAAAAATAATAAATAATTGTATATTGCGAAATAAATTAACAAAAAAATATGCAGACCACAGTGCATTTTGTGTAGATCATGCTCATATATATATATATATTAATTATTAATGTAAGATTGAATTATTTGGGTTGGACACGAGCCACTTATTAACTTCTTCAATTTTTTAAGGTCACACAGTTCATTAAATGCAAAATTTCAAACATTAAATGACATCGAAAGTTTTTTTAAAAAATATCACTGGGAAGCCAACATAATATTCTACAATTTGTTTTTTTACTACAAGTCGAAATTCACATGTCATATATGTGTTTTGAGGGCTTCTATCTAGAACATGAGTAAAAAATCAAGTTTTCATCGTCAAATTTGGCCAAAAAGTGTTACCCACCTTCATGGAACCACCCTGTTCTCTTAGTTCAGTTATATGTTGGTTAGAAATATATATATGATTTATTTTTTCTGATTGAGGGTTGTCTTTAAATAATTCCTTTGTAATGGTTATAACCCAAATCCATTAGGGTATTTTTCCTTGAAATGAAATTGGCAACTTTAATGGAGAAGTCTCAATTTTGGATTGGTATAGGGTGTTTTGTGTGGTGTTTTTTTTGTTCTTCCTATTTGGGTACTTTGCAATTTAAGTTTAAATTTCATATTGAAAGCCCTAGGGAAAAAATGTTTATACTTTTCTGAAGTTTGAAGATGTGTATTTAACCTCAAATGTTTATATACACATGTTATAGTGTGTCGATTTGTGTATATATGCACCATGTACTATGTTATCGGTCATGTGTGTCCCTATAGGTGGTCATTTTTCTTTGTATTTTTTAGTATTTCGAAAGTCATACACAAGCTACTGAGTATCAAAGCACATATATGCGCGGTCTATTGTGGTCAAAGGCACATATACCCTCTATTTGTTGAGTTTTCAATCACTTTTCAGTTTGATTATAAATTTTGGGTTTGGGAGGTTGCCATAAGTTGGGTTACACTTTGTCAAAAAAATTAAGCTCTTAAGAAGCAACATTTCTTATAACAAAAATAAAAGTCTTTTGATGAATGCTTGTTAATTTCATGGATTGCTTGATATATTGGTCTTTCTTATATCTCTATATAGTATGTTATGAGTGTTTTCTAGTATGTGACCCCTGGTTTATAAAACACTTCATTTAATTTCAAATGGCTTTTGAAACTTAAGAAACCAAGTATATTGGATTCTCATTTTTTTAATATTCAATTCTCTTTAATAATTTTTTCTCAATGAAAATTAATTCCTCATAAAGTTAAAGTATATAATGTTAGACAAATGATAAATATTCGGGTGCCCGCACAAAGTAGGGAGACCTTTTAGATTGAGTGCATTTATAGAAGCCGGTTTTAAGATTACTAAAGCTTGGCAAGCCACTTGGCATGAATTCTAGGCTAATAAATCACCTACATATTTTACTTTATCCACACACAAAATCATTTTTCCTAAATAAAATTATTTTTACCTCACCAAAACATGACACACATGTTTTGCTTACATACAAAAAAAAAACATATCTTCCATAATGTGTGTGCATTCTTAGCATATAGAAATGTTTGCATGTTCTTAATAACTCAAAATGCCATATTAAATGAATTAATAGTTGTTTTTATGTTTTATGGAAATGAAATTTTGATGGTTTAAATCCATACAAGGTTCACAATTTTAACTATCCCAAAGTGTACCAAACCTAAGATGACAATGAGTAAATAAGTTCTAATGGTGGTAAGGAATTTGGTGATAATAAATATGGTGTTGTCGTGACCATTGTAGATGTGTGTTACTAAGAAAAACCACATTGTTTATTTACCCTTGGACAACTACTAGATATGTAGTGCAATGTTCAAATTAAAAGTTCTTCACTCCCTTCAACCTAGTATGTCACGAGCGAGATATAAACGTTGTTTAGTGTTAACAACATTGAATATGTGAGACATGTGCCTTTGATTTTGTTCAGTAGGTATTGCACTGCACTCTTTCTTATTCTCTCTTTGGCTTTGAATGGTGTAGGAAAAGGTCATTTAGATACTCGGAACATAGGTTTTGACAAGTTTGACTTTCTATGGATGCATCTCATTGTCTAAAGCATGGTTCAATCCTAAAATATTTTGAATTAGTGTCCAACATTTATTTTTAGGGCTCATGGTCCATGCACATATTCCCAAATAGCCACAATGGACATAAAAATGGAACATGTAGGATTAGAACCTAGAGGCATAGGTGCTAAGAGTTTCCTATAGGGCTCATGGCTCATGCACATGGATTTAGACTACCATTAATGAATTACAAAGGGATTTATTGCCCTATAAATGGTCTATCCAATTTTGAAATTAAATGTAGAATGGATGGGTATCATGGCCACATGGGATTTTTCAATGCCCAAAACCAAGGATGTAGACTCCAATAATTTATTTTATATCTCATGGGGCAAGCACGAGGTTCTAAACAACCAAAAATTCCATATAGAGGGAAATATTTACCTATGGATATTGTATGGAATGAATTTGGTGATTGATAAACCTTGGGTGAGTATGTTTAAGAGTAGGAGTGATGGAATTAGTTTCTAACGGTCATTAGTAAAGATCAAGGATTGTGCAAGGGGCTCAAGAGAGAATCATTATTGTTCCTAGGTAGCTAGGAGACCATTAATAGGTCACATGTGGTGGTTTGAGGCATTGTTACTATCCTTGGAATCCCTCAAGCCTCGTTAAGGGCCTATGGCTTGGTTCCCTCCCCCTTCACCATGTTTAGGGCCCCAAGAATTATAACAAGTGCTCAAAAAATCTAATTTGTTTGAAAATGCGCACTTGGAGGCTATGTATACCATGGAGATTCTTTTTGTTTGTTTGTAGAATTAATGCATAAATCAAGTTCATAGATGGAAACTTAGATAATTAGTTATTGCCTACTATGTATATATTATTAAAAGTGAACTCAACATCTTGTTAATGAGGACATTATTGTGTTCTCAACATGCGTGACACTATTTATGGTAAATATATTGGTGTGACACTATCATTTGTCTCTTCCACCTCCTCACTTAAATGATTAGTTGGTTAGAGAGGTTGGTTTTGGCAACATACAAGTGTTTCCATTATTTGAATATGTTTCCATTATTTGAATATGTTACTAACGGTATCAGTTCCACTAATCATTTGAAAGAGTTTTGTGCAACTATGGCTATTTTGAGCATTTAGATCCTTCTCTTATCTACCACTTTAATTATAAATGAGAAAATCCTACCTTGTAGAATAACTACTTCTTCATAGTTTAGGTAGGTCACTGTGTAAATTTTTTATATATATTTTTTCTATTATTATTCTTTTTCAAGTAAAAATTAAGATGTTGAGATTCAAACCTAACCTTTAATACATACGGCAAATTTAGATTTGACAAAAAAAAATCTCACTTTTAATAACACTTCTATAAGAAAATCTCACCATTTTTTTTAATATTCTTTATCATATACAACCGTACCAACCTTCACATATGTTTAAATTTATGGAATGATAAATAGTGGTGAGGCCAACCTTCACAGTTTTATAGTGAGGCTAACCCTCCTTCATGCTTTTTTTAAAAATTTTTGTAATGTGTTGGAGTATTCGGGAAATGTCTTAGTGGGAAGTTTTTACATAAAGTTGTAAAAGACTTTCTAAAAATTATTAAAGAGACAAATATGAATAAAAATCATGTCTTAATGGGAACATTAAAAACTTGTCAGATATGTATTTCAATCTTATCCCACATAAGATTGCAAATTCATAAAAATGGTACATTATCTTAATATTAAATTTTTTTATTATCAAAATTGATTATATATATATATAAATAAGACTTTTTAGACATTATTAAACAAACAAATAAACATTATTAAAAATCATGTTTTAGTGGGGACTTTTTACATAAAGTTGAATAAGATTTTCTAAACATTATTAAACAAACAAACACGATTAAAAATCATGTCTTAATGGGAACTTTAAAAAGTTGTTAGATATGTATTTCAATCTTATCTCACATAAGATTGCAAATCCATAAAGATCGTACATTATCTTAATATTAAAAAAAAAGTTTATCAAAATTTATGATAATATAATATTTATAATAAAACGGGTTTGTATTTATTAAATGACAAAAAGTTGTGATGGTTTTTTGTAAACTCGTTTATCTATGCATTCTTATGAATGTGTACATATTCCTTTTGCTAATGATTCAACATCTCTAAACCACCACTACAACTTGCTAGCTCAATTGATAAGTAATGGAAAAACACCCATGCACAATTAGAAACAAGAATAGATTGAATAAACATGTGTGACATCATTACTTTGTCCCAAAATAAAACCATGTCTATGACTCCAAAGCCTTAAAACCCATACATACTACCATGGATATCCATATTGTTAATATACTTCAAAATGGCAATTCTCCATCTGAGTAATGACACCAAATGTGTCATTACACAAAAGGACAACATGGATAGAAGTAACCTTATCTTTATAAGAGGATTGGACCTTTAATATTACTTACTATTTACTCCAACATTATCAACCTTTGCATATAAACTTGCTTGGAATACGCGACTTTCTTTTTAGCAACCTACGTACCATACACGGGTCTCCCTCAAGCAACTCGTGTATGGATCCTAAGAGTGGAATATGTGAGTTTCCTCAAAGAAACCCGTGTATTATCCATGAGTTTCTCCGCTACAGGTCGCGTATTTCATTAAGAATTGTTAAAAACAAAAAAGATGATTAGTCAAAGGGAAGTTGGGCTCAATTTTCCAACCTCCCCAACTTCCCTAACCATCCTAGCCTTGAAATCCTTCCTCACAAACAACTATAAAACGAGGGGAAGGGTATGAGCAAAGGGGACCTACTTTGGAGGAAACGTTATGCTGGAGAACTTTCATTGAGAGGAGCAAGAGGAATCAGAGCTAGGTCTTGCAAAGGAGTCTGATCAAGTAGAGGATTTGTAATGTTTCCAGAAACTCTATCAATAAATATTGTTATTTCCTTCCATCATTGTGTAATGAATGCTTCAATTGTTGTTGAGTAATGATCTAGATGGTCTTTTGTTTTGAATTGCAATCTTTGTTTATGCTAATTTCTCATCTATTATAACAATTGAAGATACTTTGAGAAAGGGTACTTTTCTTTGCAGGTGTTGAAGAATTCGAAGCAAAAGAGCATTGGAGAGAAGAGGCAAAGCTAGGATTGATCGTCGAAACGAGGTGCACAATCCTCATCTCTTTCTCTTTAATATATGCTTGTAACTGTTGGTCACTCTATATGCTAGTTAATTACAACTAACATACAAAATGCTCAATATAAATTTTCAACCCAAGGAAGTCTTTTATTTCAAAGATAATTAACATTATCTGTGCATAAACACTAAGTAGTTGATTGAATGAATGAAAGATGAGTTGTCCTACCTATCTGTTAAGTCAAACTCTCTCATGGCTAAAGCTAAACTAATTTACCCATCTAAGAATTCAGAACTGTAATTACCTTCCTACAATATCAATCCAACAATAACAAATCTAAGAGTAGATAACTAGACTTACTTTTGCAAGAAGTTAAATACTAACAGTATCATACTATAAGTGAATTAATAGTGACCTGTTCTTCAACTAATCTAAGAATTAGAAATAATATTAAATGAACCAGACAAACTCCAAACCATAATCTGACTAAATTAGCAAACCCGAGAGAGACAAGTAATTGAAATTTACTAGAGTTGAGCTTGACTGTAATAGCTATTGGAACACATGAATAATAGAAACTATCCTACATAGTCGACTATCACATAGTTGTAGCTTAATGGAAATGCAAACACTAATATTCAAAGGAAACACAATGATCAACCATTATTGTTGCAACTAATTATAAATAACGCATCTACTGTAATTTCCACACCACACAACAAAATAATCAAAACATCTAATTAACTCGGTGATCTCTGTGGGAAAATGGGCCCAGCCTTCGAACAGAGATGTTAGGACTAGCAAAAATTAATACGCAGAAGTCTAAAGAATCCTTCTCCTTGTATTAAAAATGGCGAATTACAATTATAGCTCTTTTTCACAGCTTACACATTCTAATCAATAATCAACCAAACCTTGGCTTAGAATACCTCCCCATATTTATACAGGAACAACATAACCTTCACCCACTAATATTGAGAAGCCATGAAGATCTACAATATTCAGGCTACCTTGTTACAACAAGCTGTTACAGTTGTGAGTGAAATTGAATGAAAAATAGAGAATATAGGGAATATTGTTGCTTTGGTCATTAATGAATAAGAGGAGCCAATTAGATAGGAGATACCTTGTCTGCTACAGCTACGCCTTAAGCAGTGGCGCGTTGGTGTAGCTGAGTTTGTTGCAACTACCAAATGGAATGATGACCTCTGTTTGTGTCCAGCGTGTGGAGCTGGGACTAGTAGGTAAAAACCGATACCAAAAGCTCATATTCTCTTCATACCACCCAGTCTGCTACACCTGTGTTCTTCAAAGCTTGAACTAAATTTATAAAATCACAATATGTTAGCATAATTCAAGAGACAAAGTTCTAACCATAACAATCTTAGGAATTAATAGAATGAAACAATAATTAATTATACCTGTAAATATTTAAGCTCAATGTGAAGAAAAACATATGTCTGGTGTGTAGGAATGAAGTAGGACAAGGAAAAAAGGTATAATGGGTGTGGTAAAAAATGGGCTATTACAGGACCCAACATTTACCCCCAACTATCCAGTTGCATGTCCTCATGCAACAACTTCCACTAATATGAATTTGATTCTGGAACTGTACCTCGTTCATGGAGAGAGGAAAAATTGTAGGAGCGTTTAGGTGGTTCACCCCCGTCTAGATATCCCTTACAGGAAACCCAGTATTTCCAACACTACTTCACCTTTTCCTTAGTCAATGAAAAATTATCTCTGTATGGCCTTGATGGCCACCAAATGAGTCGAAAATTAAATTTAAGTCCCTGCCAATGAACTCCACACTTCTTCATACTGTCAACATATCCTTCGACCCTAGGGAGCATCTGTTTAAAGTTTTTGAAACAATAAGGGTCCCTTTTCTATAATGCTGAAGAAGAATTCTTCCACCTGTGCTTACTTCCTTCCAGGGCCAGATGTTGTTGTTTGGGTATCTAGTCAACACAGGTGGAGATGACCTTCTCTTACAGTTCCATCAACTGCTGGGTTTTCATGGCAGATGCCAGCCTCTTTTCCTAGAAAGTAAGGAGAACCCGAGGAGATTTAGGTTCACTCTGAATCCAGATATTGGAGTTAGCCTCATTCTGAGAGATTTTATGAAAGGCACTTTCCCACTGGACATGGTTATTGAAAAAAGTAGCAAAGGCCCTCAATTAAACATCTCCCAAGTAAGGAACAAGGTTAGAATGAAGGTCCATAGGACAAGCCATCTCATGCAAATAAAATTCACATAATAGGTTCTATTTAGTGAAGCTCCTTTCCATAAAGGTCTCCAAAAACTGGGTAGAGGGTGTCAATTGATAAGGTCTCCCCTCCTTTAAGCATTTTAATTTAAAAAAAGTCATTTTTTCATATAGGAACATCGAATAGGAGGTATATGGAGCTCTGAAACTTATTAGCTCCCGAGAGAGTGTACAATTGATCTTTCTCCTTCTGCATGGACTTGAATTTCTTCATTTCCTTCAACTCTTTTTGTACCTCCTCCCAACGAAACCTTTGGAAAGTTAGATATTCTTCCCATTTCTCCCTTAATTCCTTGAAAGTTTTTTTGTATCTAGAGAGGGAAACCATTCCTTCCTGACATCTTCCAACATGATATTTCCATTTGTTTACCTCCAACTTCATCAGTGAGATCTATGCATCTTTTTCATCTTTAGAATATGAAACATTTTCTTGAGGAATTTTCATCCTTACCTTGTCACCAGATGTTTCATCCTTCTCACTTTGAATCAGGAATGTAGCAACTTCCTCTTCCATTGGTGCTACAACAACCTCTGTCTGTGTAGCTTCTTCAACAAATGTAATTGGGAATGTTGGTTCTTGTGTGACAATATCTTCTTTCATCAATATTGTGGAAACCTCTTTTGTGTGGCTTCTTCAACAAACAATTTTGGGAATGCTAGTTCTTGTGTGACAGCGTCCCTCTTTTGGATCCCATCCCAACAAACTTCAATCTACACTGTGTTTTCGACAAATTTTTTTGGGGATGTTGGTTTTTGTGTAACAACATCCTCTTCCTGTTGAAATTCTTCTTGGATTAGATCTATGTCTTGATACTGTTTTGGAGTCTCCTCGAGGTATTCTAGGTTCGTTTAGTTACCTCCATTTGAGTGGTAGCCTCAACAAGAATTTTTTAGGGTGTTGGTTCTTGTGTAACAACATCCTGTCTTCCAACTTCTTCAAACTGCTACGGCTACTCTTGAGTGACTTTAATATCTCCTGAATGAGATTGATCCAGGAATACTTCAGTGCCTCCTGATGTCTAGGATTTCATTTTCTCATCTTCCCCTAATTCTAAGTCAGGGATCATGTCAAATTCTGGTTCATATTTTCCCTTTGGCTCCACTACAGGTGCTTCTTTTTCTTCTTGAATTGCTTGTGTAGGTTTTTGTGCCACAAATTCCCGCACTATGAATTTATATCTAAACTGGTTAAAAATTTCACCACACTCAGGACATACCACTTTTTTCAATTCTTCACCTTCCTCAACATGAGGTGATCCTTCCAATTGGTCTACAACTTCTACCAATGTGTACAACCTTCTCTCCACCTGTTTCTTGCATGATTCCTTCCAAATTTCCAATTCCCCCCGAAGCATTTGCACTTCTTCCTTTAGCAGACCATTTTCATACAAGAGTCCCTCAATTTGAGGTTGTTTTGTAGCAGGTTCTTAAGGAGCAGTGTTTGTCCTGGGTGTTAGAATGGGAAATTCAATATTTGATTCAATCTTCACACATATTTCCCGTGATGCTTCTGCCACTGTGATAGATCTGTTTCTCCTTCTCGTTATCGCCTGTGATAAATGTACTTCTTCTTTTCCTCTGTGGTACAGGGGTTTCTAATTCTGCAACTGATATAGAAGGGATATCTCCCATTGCAGCATCTTCCCTTGTCTCTTCCACCCTAATTTACTCTTCAATTATAGTTCCTCCAAACACAGGGGAGGATTCAATGGTAAATATATCCGTATCTCCTTCTGCCCTTGTAGCTCCCACAGCCTCAGCTTCCAATGTCGCTACATCTAATGTTTCCCCAGTTTCAGCTTCTGTTGTTGGAGCTTCCATAATAGCTATTCCTTCCATAGGGTTTTCTATTGTTTCCTCCTCCTCCAATCCTTCCTCTTGATTATTTTGGTTCTTATCAGACATTGTATCATCTATCCCCCATATGAATTTGAGGAATTTCGGTCCTCCTCTTCCACTTTGACACCCCCCAACTGTGCAGATTCCCTATCTTCCTCCACTATTTCAATGCCACCCAATTGTGCAGGTTCCCGAATTATCCTAGGATGGGCAGTAAACTATGCCTAGGTTCAGTTCTGTTGTGCTAAGGCCCTTAAGATAATTTAACTAGGCCATGATGGGTAAGGGAAGAAAGTGGGTGTCGGGTTTTTCATACAAACCCCGCCATGTAGTGTAGGGATTTAAACAAATAAAATGGTATGTTGAGTAGAGTCCTGTGGCGTAGATGAGATAATAGGAGAAACTCAGAGAAGTAAATAGTTTGGTACCTACCTTCACAAGTGATGTATTTCTTCAGGAAGACTCCTACTTCATTCCAAGGATGAGGCAATGATTGTAGTGTTATCCCCCGCCTTCCTTGATGAACACATTCACCAGCTTTAAGAAAAACCTGTATTACAGCCGCATTATGGGATTTTTTTTCCAAACTAGGTCCTTCCTACTTGAGGTATACCAGTAAGCTCAGCCACAATTTCTTCAATGAATTCTATGCATAGACCTCTAACTTCTCAATGGGTATCTGTTAAATTTAGGGAAAACTATAGAGTTGTTTCTGTATGAAATCCACTTAAGCATTGAAAGTACTCAGTCCAACCAGCTACTTCAAAAATGGAAAAAACCTCTGCATTTCTACGTAGAGCCCCTGTGTTCACAGGTTCATGTCAGGCTGGTATACCCATATCACCTCTGCTTTTGAGTTCTAATACCAAATTGATAAATTACAGGACTAGTCGTAAAAGTTACCACATAGGAACATGTAATGAACAGTCGAGGTCAGGATTGGATAAATTAGGAAAGTTAAGAGAGTTATAAGCAGGGAATAATTGGAAATATTTGGCACAGATTAGGAAAAAGGTTACGGTCATGTGATAAGCTCAAGTACCCATTCAGACGTGCCGATTGACAGTTAAATGAGTACTAGTCTATTAATGGATACAAAAAGGCAAAGCATGATTAATTTTGTCAAATCCAATTTATGCCTAATCATGTAAATGGTCAGAATCTGTACCTCCGCGATATAATATGAACCGTGACTTTCCATAATAGTTCAGCGTGTCATCGCAGCCATCAATTTAAAACATAATTACGTGTGTGCTACTATGATATTAGCCACGACGAATCAAGAGTTTTCTTTTCATCCTTAACGGAAATATAATTGGAGCTATGAAGTGAGTCGGAACCCAAGAGAGTCACGGATGACAGGATTTGTGGACGAATCTGACAAAGTCACAACCATTTTGTAGAAAGATATGGATGAGTCGCAGCCATTTTGTGGATAGATTTGGAGGATTCACAGCTGCAAAGGCATGAATAGTAAGCAAAATTGGTGGGATTACAACCAAAGAATAGGGAAATTTTGGAGGAGTCACAGCCGCGAAAATAAAGGAATAAGTGAAATTTAGTGGAGTCGCAGTTGCACAAAATAGAAAGGTACACAAGGTTTTAGCGGAGTCACAGCTGCAAAAATAGAGGAATAAGCGAAATTTGGTGGATTCATCGCTGTGTAATGGGACAAATATGGTGGAGTCGCACCTACGAAAAATAGAGAGGTAGGAAAGGTTTTAGTGGTGTCACAACTACGAAAATAGAGGAATAAGTGAAATTTAGTGGAGTCGTAGCTGCGCAATGGGACAAATCTGGTGGAGTTGCAACTGTGAAAAATAGAAAGGTAGGAAAGGTCTAACAGAGTCACAATTGTGAAAATAGAGGAATATGCATATTTTAGCGGATTCGTAGCTGTACAATGGGACAAATATGGAGGATTCACAGCTATGAGCAATGAGGAAATAAGCAAAGTTTCAGCTGATCGTCTACAACCACTTAACTGTTCATTTTTTTTTCAAGGATTTTTTTCGAAACAAGAAAATATTTTAGGGAGGCTACAATCATTAGGCCCAGTCGTGACCCTTTCTCCTTAAGTAAATTCCTACACAGATTCTTCAAAAGAAAATCGATCAAATGTAAAGAAAGTAGGATAAAAATAAAACAAAGCATCAACTTATTTATGTATAGATTTTTGTGTGGAAATCATAGTATCCTTTTAAAGATTTATAGGGCGAAGAAAAATTCCTTCCCTTCCATTAAATTTGTCAGGTGGAATAACTCCCGAATTCTTATCATTTCTCCATAGAATACCTTTATTTATACATCTACAATGACTCTTGGGATCACACATCCGAGAGTCTCTTCATATTCCTAATATTTACAATAACGTATAATCTTGATAGATTATATTCCAACAATCCCCCCCTTAATACGAAGGGGTGTTAGTAAGTCTGAGCATGTTTCTGAATCTTTCAAACTTTTCTTGTCCAAGCGCTCTGGTGAAGATGTTTGCAACTTGATCATTTGTGGAACAATGTCGAAGATGGACTGTCTTGGCCTCTACATGATGTCAAATTAAATGATACTTTGTGTTGATGTGTTTGGTTCGATCATGGAATCTAGGATTCTTAGCCAGCTTGATTGCAGAAGTATTGTCGATCAATAATGGAGTGGAGTTCTCTTGTTTTTCTTGCAAATATTCAAGTATCTTCCTGAGCCATACTATTTCTTTCGTTGCTTCAGCTACAGCCACATATTCTGCTTCTGTTGTTGAATTTGCCGGAACTGACTGTTTGCGTGATCTCCATGAGACAGCTACTGATCCAAGACTCATAGTGTATCCAGAAGTTGATACTCTTGTCTCCTTATCGCCATGAAAATCTGAGTCTGAGTACCCAATAAGTTTGAATTCATCCACCTTAGAGTACTTGAGTCCAACGTCTTGAGTCCCCTTCAAGTATCTTAGAACTCTTTTTGCAGCTGACCAGTGTCCTTCACAAGGTTTATGCATGAACCTTGAAAGTGTGCCAACAACATAAGAAATATCTGGTCTAGTTGTTGTAAGGTAGATAAGTCTTCCTACAAGTTGTCTATACTTGGTCGCATCCTCAAACTCTTTTCCTTTGCTTGATGTGAGCTTCATTTTCTGTTCCATTGGAGTAGAGATAGGGTTGCATTCTGTCATGCAAAATTTGTCTAGTAGTTCTCCAACATATTTTCTTTGAGATAGGAATATGTACTTAGGATGTTGAGTGACTTCAATTCCTAAGTAATAGTGGAGATGTCCCATATCTGTCATTTCAAAGATATTTTTCAAATCTTTCTTTATGGATGCTATATAGCTCTCATTGTTCCCTGTCATCAAAAGATCATCTACGTACACCACAAGATACACAAAAGATCTTCCAACTTTCTTTATAAATAGTGTTGCATCATCAAGATCAAAATGTTCGAAATTTAACTTCAAAAGATGCTCGGTTAATTTTTCATACCATGCACGAGGTGCTTGTTTTAGGCCATACAAGGATTTGACAAGCTTGCATACCTTTTGTTCTTTTCCTTTCACAACAAAGCCTTTTGGATGAGACATGAAGACATTCTCTTTCAAGTCTCCATTCAAGAAAGCAGTCTTCACATCCATCTGATCAACTTTCCACCCATTTTGAGCAGCTAAAGAAAGTAAGGTACGGATGGTAGCCCATTTTGCTGTAGGAGAAAACGTTTCTTCATAGTCAATTCCTTCCCTCTGTGCATATCCTTTTGCTACAAGCCTCGCTTTGTGCTTGTCAAGTGAGCCATCTGATCTATATTTGTTCTTGTCCACCCACTTGTAGCCAATTGGTTTGGTTCCAACTAGAGGGTCAACCAGCTTCCAAGTTCCATTCTTCATGAGTGCATCATACTCATTTTGCATAGCTTCTTTCCACTCAACTCGAGTAGAAGCTTCTTCAAAGGAAGTTGGTTCAAAGTTAGCAGATAAATTAAATTCACAATCAAACGATACATCCATGTCATCACCTGAATTATCTGCTTCTCCTCCATCTTCATGTCTTTTTGAACTTCTCATTCCCATCTTTCCAACTTCTTCCGGATGGACACTTTCAAGTGTCTTTGTGGCCCATTTAGGAATCTTCCTGTGATGGTCTTGGTTGATCAGCTGGTGGTGCTTCATTTCCTTCAAGGTTGAGTATTCCAAGTCTCTCAATCACATCATCCAGTTGAATCTCTTGTTTTGGTGAAGTAGCAGGAACTTCTTCATGCAGGGGAGTTGGTGCTTCATATGGAAATTCCAAAGGTTGATCTAGAATAGGAATCCCCCCTTCAAGGTTTGGAATTTCATATTCATTTTCAGAATATTTCTTTGGATGAGGATATTTTTCCAAACGATCAAGCTGTCTCTCAATGGACTGGTCATTTTTATTAGTCTCAAGAAAAATGACATCTCTGGAAATAACAAACTTCTTGTTTACCTCATCATACAGAAAGTATGCCTTGGAGTTTTCTTCGTACCCCAGGAAAATTCATTTTCTGCTTCAAGCACCAAGCTTGTTTCTTTGCTCCTTTGGAATCAAGGCATAACAGGTGGAACCAAAAACTCTGAGATGCCTGACTGAAGGGAGATGGCCAAACCACATTTCATGTGGAGTCTTGTTATTAAGAGCATTTGAGGGACTTCTGTTTCTCAAATAGGCTGCACATTTCACTGCATTACCCCAAAACATTAGTTTTACATTCTTAAAAAACATCATTGAGCATACCATATTCATTATGGTTCTATTCATTCTTTCTGCTACACCGTTTTGTTGAGGATTGTAGGGAACTGTAGTCTAATGTGCAATTCCATGTTGGCGAAGATAATCTTCAAAATCATTTGAAGTGTATTCTTTCCCATTGTCAGTACGAAGTGTACCAATTTTAGATTGTGCTTGTTTTTCTATCAATGCATGAAAGTCTTTGAATGTTTAAAATGCTTCTGATTTTGTATTTAATGAGTAAATCCAGCACATTCTTGAGTAGTCATCAACAAAGGTCATAAAATACTTATTCCCATTGGTAGAAGGAGTTGGCATTGGGCCACATAAATCAGAATGCACTAATTCTAATTTCCTACTTGCTCTGAAATTAGATTCATGGAATGGCAACTTACTGTGTTTCCCTAATATACATGCATCACATTTTCTCTTCTCTTTGGGAATGGTGGGCAAACCAAATACACCATTCTTTCTCAACAAACAAAGACTGTTATAATTCAGATGACCAAATCTTGCATGCCACAATAAACTTGATGACAAATTACCTTCTCCATGCTAAGAAAGGTAGGCATAGTTTTGAACCCTTGCAGATGAACCCTTTAGCTTTAGCAGCTTCCCATCTTCGTATCCAGTCATGATGACTTGGTTGTCAGAGGAATTTCTTATTTCTACGATTCCATCAAACATGTGGATGGAATGGCCTTGCTGTCGAATCTGCACCAAGGACAGTAGGCTTCTCTGCAACTTTAGAAGATAAAGAACATTCTTCAACAAGAAATCAGGGAATCCAGGCATCTTCAGCCAAATGGTGCCCATTCCCTTTGGTTTAAGACTTGACTTATCTGCAAAGTAAACTATGCCATTTATTGTTTCATTAAGTTCTTCAAAACAGTCTTTTCTAAAAGTCATGTGTGATGTTGCACCAGTATCAAGTAGCCAACAATCTGTGTAAGATGAAAGTGAAGTCATTTCATTGATACCAAGATTACAATGTGCAACAATACAATGAGCAGAATATGAATATTTACTAGCATCTTGGTTCTTATTGTCATCTTTCTTCTGGTTATGTCTGTCTTTGATGGAGTCCCACGAAGCCCAACACTGATCTACTGTGTGTCCAATCTTTCCACAATGCTTGCACTTCAAATCTGATCTTTTGCTGGAGTTGTTTCTGCCTCCTCTACCTCTGAAGTTTCTTCTTCCTCTACCTCTCTTGCTGCTTTCTCCTTTGGGATGATCATTGGATTGGTCTTTGGGGTGGTTCTTTGCTTTTTGAGAAAAGCAAAGTGATTCTATAGATTGCATCTTCTGTGATTGAATCTTGCAACTAAAGAGTAAAGGTCCAGGTCTAAGTCTCTGCCACCTTCCTCAAGCTTTACAACAATGTCAATGTCTCTGCTTCTTCACTCACATTTAGACTCGGCCTTCATACATTTCACAAGCAGTCTTAAGGTGAGGGAGAGCACCAGCTCGATTACAATATTCAAGTGGATATGAGCAGCTTCAGGAAAATGGAAGCAATTCACAACAAACACCAACAATATTCTGCTGTATCTATCACTCAAGCTCAAAGCACAACTTCAAATCGAAAGGAGAAAACCCATCACTCCCATACACATACATTCTAACTCAAAGATTCAATAAAGCAATCATGGGCATCTTCAATATACATCAACCATATCGTACATATGAAAATATTTGTAGAATTTCCTAGAAAACTCCATGCACATGAATTGGGGAAGAAATTAGGTTTTATGCACTTCCAAAGGTCATAAGAAAATATAACACGAAGATTTTACCTCCATGCACTTGAGAAACACCATGAATCTTCACCGACAGTATTTAGTCACCGACTTCAAGGAAGTCACAGTAGCATACCATGGCTTCAATCTTCATGCAAATGAAAAAGCATGAATATTCATCCTTCCTTCATCATTCAACAAAGTAGAAAGGTAGCTTCAATAGCTTCAGTCTTCAATACAATCTCAGATTTGAGTATTGATATCTCACGATGGATGGTCGTAATTCTCACAATTACATCAACACAATCATAATATTTTATCGACTCTCAAAAGTTTGCAACAAGAGAAGTCGCTTCACATATCATAACTTATGACTCAACAATTCATAATTCATGTGCTTGTCTTGGAAACAAACATGAACTCATACATGATGCATATACATGAAATTATTTCCCCTTCAAACTTCACACAAATACCAGTGTAAAATTAGGGTTTTTGTATTCCAATGAGCAATTTTAGTAATGAACAAAACGCATTACCTCCATGTGACTGACTAAGAGCGCGAGTCTCTAGTGATTTCTATTAACTTGTGTATATTATTTTGATGATTCAAGTTCACAATATTCACGGGTTCATCCCAGCAGCCACACTTCATGCAGTTGAAGAGGACAATCTCTCCACGCAGTTGACAAAAGCTTGAGTCTCCACCAACAGTCTGCAATCACCAATCTTTAATGTATTCACAGTAGCAAGAAGTTATGCACAGCTTCACTCCTCAACTGAATCTCAGTAGAGATGACAAGTTGTAGCTCTCAAAGAATACTTCACAGCTACACAATCTCTCACACAGCTTCACTCCTCAACCGAATCTCAGCAGAGATGACAAATCGCAGCTCTCAAAGAATACTTCACAGCTACAAATAGAGGAGTCAACTTAGGACTCACAACTTTTGAACAAATTGGGTTGCACCACCTCAACACTCAATGCAACATGTTCATTCTTTTTGCAGTTCATAGGCATGATACTCCACGAGCTTACACGATCTTCACAGAATGGTCACAGTTTATCCGCATGAACAGTTCACTGCAGACAAGAGAAAACACCATCCATGATGTAGTCTTTACCAACACACAACATAAATTAGGGTTTCCACCCTAGAGGGGACGCACCACAGAAAATGAGGGTTTCCACCCTAGTAATTGCAACACTTCTTAATGCAAAAATTTGTAGCCCTACTCAATGGTCTTCACGTTCCACAAATCTTTTGATTATCTGGGCTCTCACAGATAGTTAATGTAGTGGCATTGTTTCCATATAAAATAGAATGAAAGAGTGAACATGAAGGAAGGATGGTAAAATGACAGAGTAGGAGTTATGGCAGAATGCTAGTGCCCTCCCAGGTTTAACACAGACCCGACAAGATACAGAATCACAGGTGGAGGAGCCCTCAACATCGCGAATGTAGAAAGAGACAGTGGACTAAGAAAAAGACGTTATGCAGACTGGGTGGTGATTTACAGGGATAGAGAAAGAATTTTACTCAGAGAAATACTATTGCATCATTCATGAATGTTAGAGCAGCCAGCGCATGCACTAATGCATGCAATCTGCAGACTGAGGAAAGCCCAGGGTGCAGATAGCAGCAGAATGCAAACTGTACATGCAGGAGTTATGAATCACTCTGATACCACTATTAGGTGGAATAACTCCCGAATTCTTATTATTTCTCCATAGAATGCCTTTATTTATACATCTACAATGACTCTTGGGATCACACATCCGAGAGTCTCTTCATATTCCTAATATTTACAATAACGTATAATCACGACGGATTATATTCCAACAAACTTTTATCCTGGATCAGCTACAACATGCGAAATAAACGCGCCCTTTTAAATTGTCTTATGATACAATCACAGCCTGTAACCATTAGAAAATAATGGCGTATGATCTTCATCGATAGTGATCAGGTGTACTATGACATTATCAAACACCCTGTCTATTTGGTATAGCCCCAACCATCTTGTATGCAGCTTACCTTTAAAATCCCTCTTAAACCTTGAATCATACAATAATGCCCAATCTCCTTCATAGAAGACTTTCTTCTTTATGAACTGATCATGCCACTTAGATCATTGTTGTTGAATTAACAATGTTTGTTGCACAACAGATCTATGCTTCTCATTGAGTTCATTTAACTAATTCAATCTATTCCTCCAAGCTTCGGTCAAGTCTAAGATTACCTCCATAGCTGTCTTCAAAGTTTTGATTTCAAATTCAATGGGAAAGACATTTTTCTTACCATACACCAAGTCATATGGGGAGAATCTCATAGTGTTGTGCCAAGTGGTGCGATATGCCCACAATTCCTCTGGAAGTCTGTCATCCCAGTCTCTTCGATGGATTCTAACTACTTTTGTGAGGATAGCTTCAATCACCTTGTTGGTACTTTCTACTTGGCCATTGGCCCGTGGATGGTATGGTAAAGTTATCCTGTGTTGAATGTGGTACTTCTGTAACAGAGCTTCTATTTTATGGGACATAAACTGCGGTCCTCCATCTATGATTATCTCCTTGGGTACTCCAAAATGGGTGAATATTTCTCCATATAGGAAATATATTACGACCTAGTCATTTTCCTTGACCAAAGCTACAGCCTCCACCCATTTTTTCATATAATATGTGCAAAATAAGATGTAGACCTTCTGCTTCGAGGGAAGGTTGATAGGCCCCAAAAAATCTAAGGCCCATCTGTCAAAAGGTTCAACCACCAACTTTGGTTGAAGAGGCATATCATCTAGTCTATTAGGTTGGACCATTCTTTGACATCTATCACAAGCCTAAACATACTTCTTTGCATCCATGAAAACTATTGGCCAATAATAGCCCATTCGCAATACCTTATGACCTGTTCATTTGTCAGTGAAATGTCCCCCACAGGGCTCATCATGGAAACCTTTTAAGCTACTGAAAATTTGATCCTCCCTTACACATGTTCTGATCTCAAGATCAGGACCTATGTAGAAAATATGCCCATATATCTAGCAGTACCTAGTACTTTGTTGTATATTTTTCCTTTTTTCTCTTTTTGACAAATGTGCTGGAAGCTTTCGTACAGCAAAATAGTTAGCAACATCTACATACCAAGGGTAATAAGATGAAACTGCAAACACATGTTCATCTGGGAAGGAATCTTTGACTGGTAAATTGTCATCATTATTAGTAAGTCGAGATAAAAATTCAGCAACAACATTTTCTTTCCTAGGTCTGTCAATGATTGTAATGTCAAATTCCTGTAACAATAATAACCATCTAGTTATCCTAGCATTAGTGACAGGTTTCTTCATTAGGCACTTTATGGATGAATGATCAGTGTGCACAAGAGTGGGGTATCCAATAATATAGTGTCTGAATTTATTGATGGAATAGACAATAGCTAGAAATTCCTTTTCTGTAACGATGTTTGAGTTCAGTAGGGGCCAAGTTTTTACTGATATAATAAATTGCATCTGGGGAATGACCTTCCTATTGTCCCAATACTGCCCCAATGGCAGTATCAAATGAATTTGAGGAGATATGGAAAGGCAGAGCCCAATTGTGCCCTCGTAAATAGGGGTTGTGGATAGCATCTTCTTAAGTTTAGTGAATGTTGTTTGGAATGCATCATTCCAATCGAGCTGTACATCCTTCATCAACAGAGTAAATAAAGGACAAGCTAGTTTGGAAAAAATTTCTATAAATATTATATAATAACCAGCATGCCCTAAGAAGCTACGTACCTCTTTTGTTTTCTGGGAGTGGCTATGTTTTCAATTACCTTGATTTTGGATGGGTCTACCTAGATACCATTAGTAGAGATGAAGTTCCCTAGAACTACACCCTCGCTCATCATGATATGGCACTTTTCAGTTCTTAGAGATAGTTGGGTTTGTTCACAGTGTACTAAAACCTTCTCTAAAATTTTTCAGTGTCTCCTCAAATCTAGTACCATATGGGGTAAACTCGTCCATAAAAATTTCCATGTTGTTGTTAACCATCTCAGAAAAGATCCCAATCACAGCTCTCTAAAAGGTGGCAGGTGCATTACAAAGACCAAAGGGAAGTACCCTGTATGAAAAGGTACCCCATGGGTAGGTGAAAGTGGTCTTGTCTTGGTCCTTGGGAGAAATATGGATTTGATTGTAATTGATGAATCCATCCAGAAAGGAAAAAAACTTCTTCCCAGACAAGGTATCAAGTACTTGATCAATAAAAGGTAGGGGAAAATGGTCCTTCTGCATCGCTTTATTTAACTCCCTATAATCTACGCAGACCCTCGATTTCCCATTCCTTTTTGGAACTATCATGAGTGGAGAAACCCACTCGCTGTATGCGGGTATATAAACCCTGCTTCCAAGAGCTTTTGAATTTCTTCTTTCACTATGTCCCTTAGGTTAGGTTTCATCCTTCGTTGTGGTTGGAACACAGGTCGTGAGTCACTTTTAATGTAAATGTGATGGGTGCATAGATTAGAAGGGATACCCTTCATATTTGTGTACTCCAAAGAAAAATATCCTTTCTACCATTTCAGAAGAGTGATCAAATGTTCCAGTTCATCAGGAGAGAGATACGGATTAATGTTCATTGTCTTTCCCGACTCTATCTCAACTGGAATGATTTTTTAGTTTTTAAGTACTGGAATTATATTGACATCAGTGATTAGGGTTTCCTCTATTAGGTTTTCTTGTTCTTCTTCACCTAGAGTATTGTTCAGAATATGTAAACATGTTTATTGATAAAAGTGGGCTCATTGATGAAATTGTTAACAGTGTCGTCCTCAGTTTCATCCTTAAACGTTAAGGCTTTCCCTATCATCAATAATGGTTGAACGCCTTCTTCCTCCTCTATCTCCATCCATAGTGGAGTTTCAGCTTCTAAGATGGGTCATGATGGAGGGTATAAGGTAAGGATTTTTGTCTCCATCCCATCTGAGATAGTCATAGACCTTGATCGATAGCTGATGCAGGCATCTACTATGGATAACCAAGGTCTTCCTAGGATCAGAGGATGCCCCCCTAGTTGTGACTTCGGTTTCAAAACCAAGAAGTTTGTAGGGTACTCCCACGAATCTATTGAGACACTGAGGTCATCCAGGATACCCTCGGGTTTGATTGTGGACCTGTCAACAAGTTCTGAAATAGTAGGGGTTGGCCGAAGATTGGTGAGCCCAAGTTTTCTTACAGTTTTGATGGTCATAACGTTAATAGCTGTTCCTAAATCTACCAAAACATTCGATATCTGGGTGTTCCCAATATGTACTGTAACAATAGGGTTCCTAGGATTGTCACATTTGGCTAAGAGAGTTTTTCCCTTATCAATTCAGAATTTTTTCCTATTACATGGATAGTGGGAGGATCCCTTGGCTTTCTTCTTGGCTTCCTTACACATAGATATTTGACTTTTTTGGCATAGATGGTCACATCATGAGGGCTTGTAACAGTGGATTTTTGACATACAAATTCTTTAATTCTCCCAAGACATTAAATTGAGGTTGTTCCACTGTCTTTTGTAGTGTTATACGCTCAAGATATGGTGGTTCTCTAACTAGTTGTGTAAGCTATGTTTCAACAAGTGTTTCTTACTTTGTTTCAGATGGTACTTCAGTAGGACTGTTAGCATCCTGAATGATGGGGATGGCTGTGTTGGATGGGTATTGATGATTCATCCTTACTTCAGTCATAGAAGATGGAACATCTTCAATGACTAAAGGCTCCACTATTCTCCCTGATTGTAAGCGTATGTCATTATAGGGAACTAAAGTAATGGAGAAAGCATGAATATTGGCAGTCTCAAATTGATGGAATGATTTATTATTTGGGTTGGGGTTAGGATAGGTAGGTATTTGTGGTCGTATTGGCATGTTCATTGGTGTAGCATTGTTCTGAAGTTGCAGCTGCGATTGCTGGCAGTGTTGGTGAGGGTATTGCTGAAGAGGGTACTGTTGGTGAGGAAACTATTGATGATGGAACTATTGATAGGGAGGTTGGTTATGAGGAAACTAATTTCCTAGATGGGAATTCCTCCACCCAAGAGACCAAGAAGTTTGTTGATTTGGTGGTTGTTCCCAAGGTGACCAAGAGTTAGCATTCTGCATAGAAGTCTGAGATGGATTCCATTGATTGTTAGAATAATGTGAAGGGAATTGTGTATTCATGTGATTCAAATTATTCAAATTATTCATATTATCCCAAAAAGAAAATGAATCTGGATTCATACCTTGATTCTGAGGCTGCCAAGGCTTCTTTTGGGAAATGAAGTAAGCTTGATCCACATCTGGAATAGATGCCTGCAGGATTGCCTTCACTTGGGGTAGTGAAGGGCACTCCTTAGTATCATGATTCAATTCATAGAGCTGGCATACTTCAACTTTATCAAGTGGACATTACTTCAGAGGGTGCTTCTTCCTGCATCTGGGGCAGAATATGCCAAGTGTTAAATCTTCTACTACTTTGCTTTGTTTTTCTCTCAGGACATCCATTTTTGAGGAGATGGAACTCATCATTTCTATTTTGAAATTTTCAAGAAGTTTTCCTATTTCTTCACGAGTGGTTCCTCCATTAGATGACTTCTGTGTTCTGCTGGAGACATCTCAGTCCAATACTTTGTCACGATTGTCGGTTCTGGAGGATCCTCTCTAATATGTTCGACATAATTCGATGATTTCCTCGAAGGGTTATTTTGAAATATCCCCATTTCCCAACAAGTTCAACATATCTAAGAAATATTCTCTACTCCCACGTAATAAGATAATTTTGAGCACGTATCTCCCCATATCAGTTTGTCATTCCCTTTGTACATTGTACAAAAGTCTCTCCACGAAGTCCTCCAGACTTTCTTCCTCTTTCTGCATCATCTTGAATGATTCTTCCCTTTTGTCTTTAGTCCTATAGTACTCTTGGTACTTCCCAAGGAACACCTATTTCATTTGTTCCCAGGTGGTGATAGTCTCACCACCCAAGCTCATAAACCAACACAGAGAATTGTCCTTTAAAGTGGAAGGGAAAAGTCTAAGCTTGTGTTCACTGGACGTGTAGACGTAGCTGCGACAAAGGATGTCAAATTCAAAGAGAAAATCATCCGTATCCTCTATGGCTTTCGCATGGAAGCATGGTCATACTGATGGCGAGATATTCTTCATGGGAGCTTGACCAGTTGGTTATCGAATGGGAAAATGGAGTGTGGAAATGGACTCCTCCTACAAAGGGTTTCCATCATTGTGATGGTTATCCCCTACTCCTTCCTCATGATCTTCAGGGTCATGTCCATTATTCATGTTTTCCTCAGCTCTCTCCTGTCTTTGCTTCTTCTAATTTTCCCACTTCTGATCAAGCTGTGTCCACTCCTCCTTTGTCACCTCCTTCCCGTCAATGTGGTGAGCCACCTCTGGCTCACCTACTCCCACATTACTGGCTTTGTATTAATCCACAGGGACACCAGAAGGTGTCACAGCTTCTCCTA
This sequence comes from Pseudotsuga menziesii, assembly GCA_001517045.1. Taxonomy (NCBI): domain Eukaryota; kingdom Viridiplantae; phylum Streptophyta; class Pinopsida; order Pinales; family Pinaceae; genus Pseudotsuga; species Pseudotsuga menziesii. The sequence goes on from LPNX010829041.1 coordinate 1,292,125, forward strand.
TTTTCTCCACAGTGGAAACTGATGCTCCCAATCTAGGAATAAACGGGATTCTTCTGACGAATGATGATCCCTGATGGCGGTCTCTGATAGAAGAGTTGGTTATGGAAACTATATCGTCAATGAATGTCTTCCTTCCCAATGCTGGATTGCTACCACGACCTCGACCACCTACAAAGTTAGTATTATGAAGAGTTTTGGAGGTTTTGGGAATATCATGCTATACTCTCCTTGTATTCATGCAACCCAAAGGTCATGCAAGATTTTTAGAAACTATTGAAGAAAAATGAATGAATACAAATACTACTGTGTCTATCAATTATCTTCCCCGTCAACGGCACCAAAATGTTGGTCACCCTATATGCTAGTTAATTACAACTAACATACACAATGCTCAATATAAATTGTCAGCCCAGGGAAGTCTTTTATTTCAAAGATAATTAACACTATCTATGCATAAACACTAAGTATTTGATTGAATGAATGAAAGATGAGCTGTCCTACCTATCTGTTCAGTCAAACTCTCTCATGACTAAAGCTAAAATAATTTACCCATATAAGAATTCAGAATCGCAATCACCTTCCTATAATATCAATCCAACAATAACAAATCTAAGAATAGAAAACTAGACTAGTTAAATCCTAACAGTATCAAACTATAAGTGAATTAATAGTGACTTATTTACTTCAACTAATCTAAGAATTGGAAACAACAATAATTGAACCAAATAAAATCCAAACCACAATCTGACTAAATTAGCAAAACTGAGAGAGACAAGTAATTGAAAGGAACTAGAGGTGAGCTTGACTGTAACAACTATTATCACACATGCATAATATAAACTATCCTACATAGTTGAATGTCACATAGTCACCCGCTTAATGGAAATGCAAACACTAATATTCAAAGGAAACACACTGATCAACCATTATTGTTGCAACTAACTGCAAATAATGCATCTATTGTAATTTCCACACCACATAACAAAATAATCAAAACATCTAATTAACTCAGCGATCTTTGTGGGGAGGCGAGTCCATTCTTTGAACAGAGATGCTAGGACTAGCACAAATTAAGATGTAGAAGGCTTGAAGAATCCTACTCCTTGTATTAAAAATGGTGAATTATAGTTACAACTCTCTGTCACAACTTACACATTCTGATCAATAATCAACCAACCCTTGTCTTAGAATTCCTCCCCATATTTATACATGAACAGCATAACCTTCACCCACTAATATCGAGCATCCATGAAGATCTATGATCTTCAAAGTTCCTTGTTACAACCAGATGTTATAGTTGTGAATGAAATTGAATGAAAATAGAGAATATAGGGAATACTGTTTCTCTTGTCATTAATGAATAAACGGAACCAATTAGATCGGAGATACCCTATCTGTTGCAGCTATGCCTTAAGCAGTGCCATGCTATTACAGCTAAGTTTGTTGCAACTACCATGTGGAATGATGACCTCTGTTTGCGTTTAGCATGTGGAGTTGGGACTGGTAGGTAACAACCAGTACCGAAATCTCATCTTCTCTTCATACCACCTAGGATGCTACACCTGTGTTCCTCAAATCTTGAACTACCTTTATAAAATCACGATATGTTAGCATAATTCAAGAGACATATTTCTAACCATAACAATCTTAGGCATTAATAGAATGAAACAATAATTAATCATACCTGTAAAGATTTAAGCTCAATGTGAAGAAAAACATCTGTCTGGTGTGTAGCAATGAAGTAGGACAAGGAAAAAAGGTATAAGGGGTGTGGTAAAAAAGGGGCTATTATAGTTCCCAACAGTAACCCTTCCCGTCTGTCTACAACCTCATAGTCAGTTGGTGTCCTTCTTAACGTCAACCATACGATAGATTTCCCTCACAACAGAACTGGCGACTCTGCTGGGGATTCTACTATTTAGGGTCTCTTTGATTGATTTTTCTTTCTAGTCTTGTACATTCTTGGTCTTGTATATGAATTGCTTGCAAAAATATTCAGTTAGTCTAAATCGATCATTCAATATTTAAGTCCATTCCTTTTTCTTTTTGATTTTTTTTAGGAATCCGAAGGTATCCCATACTTGTAGTCATATATACTCTATAAATACGTGGGTTCTCCACTACACAATCACGTATGGTACATGGTTTGTATTCTACGTGATCGCGTATTCCCTGTAGGTGGTCATGTGAAAGCTAGGGTTTTGTTAAAAGTCTATTTTTGCATCTTGGATTTCTTTGAGACTTTTTCCTGAGAGTGTTTGAGAATATTGATTGCTTAGGTTCTGTTTTTTTTATGTTGTTTCATTTTAGTGAGTTGAGTTGGATTGATTTTTTAAAGACCTTTAGGTCTCTCCTCTTGGATTTTACTTGGTAGGAGTGTTGGTGATCTCTGAGTTTTCAGCCACTGTTGATGTTGGTGTTCACTTATAGTCTGGTTGCTTGGATAAACAACCTGAAGTTTCTTCTAATTCCGAGCCTTAGAACAACTTGGTTTTATAAACTTGAGTAGTTCAGTCCAAGTAGGGATTTTTCAAGATTTGTATGATCTTCAAATTTTGTTTTTATGATATATGAATGCCGAGTCTGTTTGATAATTCATCCATTTTGCTCATTTATGTTTGTGTATAATGCACTTTCTTTCATTTTCCTTTTGAAAAGAAAATAGTAAAACGAAACATTTAGGTGCATACTGGTAGACACATTTTTCATTTGTTTTCAAGTTTTCAAAAAGAAAAGAAAATATTTCTTATTTGATTTCCAAATTTCTCAAACAAGTTTCATTATTTTTGAAAAAGAAAGAGAATTTAAAATGACAATGATAATATGAAGCATTTCACATCATACTTTTTCTTTCCACTCAAGTCCAAAAACATCATAAGTTGCACGGTCATCACCCTGAGTAAAAAAATCCTTAAAAAGAACGTTAATATTTAAAATTGATTAGTAACCATTTTCTTTTTAGGGACATCACCAACTAGCTTAGGCTAGGGTTTTGTATTAGGACTATCTATAACTATCCAAAACTTTTTAAATTTCAGACATAGTGGTTTGTTGCTTATGAAACCCACTTCTATAGGAAGGTAAACCAGAAAGCTCCTCTAACATGGGATTTAAGCACGAGGTCATGTGAAGCTTGAGTTGCGGAGACACCCCTCTAATACTTAGTGGAGCATAAACCAAGATTGTTTTGCGTACAAGGGTTCATTTAGTACCACCTTTTTCCCCGTCTGGTGTGAGTGCTAGTTTTATTTTTGGTCTTGTTACCATGCCCATGCACATCAGTCAAACTAACGATTGTTCCACTAGAACTTTCTTGTAGATCTGATAACCATAGTATATTGACCTAGGGTTCTTACACAGATGATGGTGGAAGGATATTTCCACTGTACCAAGGGAAGACATGGGAGAAAACCCAGTGAAATAATTTGGGAGGGTGGTTGGTGATTCAACTGCTTGCACCTAGAAAACTTGTATTGAGACATCGGGTAACTTCTCTTCATCTCTTCACTGGTATATTTTGGGCACTCATCATCCCAGACATTCCTTTGGAAGGCATATCTTTATCCTCCTTGTTCTGATGCGTAGGATTTTTTTAGTGGTGTGATGTTAGGTTTTCCTATGATATAATCTGACTCTTAGGTGTGTGTAATTAAAGTCTTTATATGTGGAGGATCAGCATCCTCGTAGATTCTAAAGGTTGCAAAGAATTCCTCCACTAATAGATGTGGAGCCTCCACCACAACCTAGAAGGTGGAGAATTAACATAAGCAGTTAATTTGAACCGATTGGTATTAGTCAGAGTTTAGGGGAACCTGAACTAAGGTATAATAAACTTGATCACTCTTTAAAAGAGATCGAAGACTTGCAAGCTGAAGAATTTTCAAGGAATTGTAACTCACCTCTTACTGATATGAGAGATCCAGTACTTGTGCGAGTTAGTCAACCTAGTCTTGGTTTCCCATTAAGTATTGTCATGTTGAATACAAGAGAAGGATCTAGGGGTATCTACACTCCTACTTTATCCATTCCAGCCAATGGAGTCTCTCCTCTATAGGCAAGTGTATCACTGTTGAACATACCCAATGCACCGGTCATATGTTTAAATTTTAATTTACCTATCCCTTTGTCTCCGAGTACTAGAGTGGTTATCCCCTTAGTACCCATGAAATCTATTACCAATCCGTAAAATGTGGTGGTTACTGGGGTACCCAGTATGCCTTTTACATCCTCTCCCTTATTCCATAATTTTCAGAACAATCCTAGTGGTTCCACTCCTTTCGTTCAAGGGTATCCCTAGTGTGGAGGACACATTCCTCTGTCATCACGATATGTAGGTTCCACACCTAATTTTTTAGGTGTTTCTTCTGGAAACCTGAAACATTTCTACGGATTCAGTTTTCAAACTTCAAGTCAGGTAATGACCACATCGATTGGAAGATCTATTTTTTTCACTATTTGGTGGAAGATCAATAGCTCCCGTATCGATGAAACCTATTTCAGTCAGAACTAGGAAAACTCGACATAAAACAACTCAAGTCAGTAACCCCTTAGCTTTTGGATGGGATACTTTTCAAAGCATTGTGACCTCTTCACAGCCGGTGGCTGGGGGAAAACCCAACCAACCTTATGGGAGCAATTGTGTGGGCACTTCCTCACACCAAGTTCCTTAATACAAAACTTCGGCTCAGCCTCAAATTTGTTCCTGGAAAATCTAAACTTTTCAGACCTCTAAAATTTAATGAATGAACCTATGCACCATGATCCGACTTGGCCACCAGTTCCTATCAAACTTCCTTATGATATTCCAAAATTTGAAGGGAAAACCAGAGATGACCCTAGTGACCATGTCACAAATTTACATCTATGGTGCTCCTTAAAATATATGAACGATGATTCAATTCAGTTGAGTACTTTCAAACAACTCTAACAACTGTAGCATCTAAATGGTATATCGAACTCCCATCTGCTACTTATGACAGTTTCCTTGATTTAGCCATTGTTTTTTTCAATCAATTTCAACTTCTGGTCTGGCGCGATGTCGATACTGATCTTTTTTTGCTTTTCGACAGAATCAAGCCACTCACATTTCTAATCAGATTTAGGAGTGGAGAATAAGAAATAGGCTAATTAAAGATAATATTCATCCATAGTTTTTGTTCGAATGGTTTTTTAAATCACTTTTACCATATATTTCAAAAGATGTTTCAACTTCTGGAGTGACGAACGAAGAGGAAGCCATTCACAGAGCCCTGAATCTTGACCTAATCTATGCTCAGTACAAGATTCTCAATGATATCATACCCAATGCACCAATTTCTAACTCAGACTTTGTGAAACCAAATCCTAGACCCCATGCTGATGGCATTGTTGGTTCGTTTTAGTCACCCACTATGGAATCACTAGAAAAAAAATACACGAACTATCAGTGAAACGATTTGTAGTGGAAGAATCCAAGGCTGCGACCCCCTCCCCTCAGAATGCATAAGTTTTTAATGCATAATCCACCCTAAAGGGAACTCAATAGTATGATGGGAAGAAAAAAGGGAAGAAAGGGGAGGGAAATAAAAATAAACAAAATCCCATGAACAATGCTGAAGGGGGAAAGAAATAAAAGAAAAAGTGAAGTTTCCCTGCAAACTTTGTCAGGAATACCACTTGACTTATCAATGCCCTTTAATGGAACAAGCTCAGAATTTGTTGAAGCAAAAACCTGTTTTCCTTAAGGATCCTTTGCCACAAGGACCAAATGCAACTTCGAGCGATACGAAGAATGTTGGGGGAACTCAAAACATGCCCCCTGCTGATCAATATTACATTAGCATGGTCTGATCCCAAACATTATTTCAAACAAGAGCCAAGAATTACGAATACGAGTTTTCGCAGAAAGATAAGCAACCTTCCAAAGCACCATCCCCACTTTGGATTGAAAAAACGTCTGAACCTATGTTGAAGATACTGAAATGTGTCTTCAAGAAGACATACCATAAACCTAATGCGAGAGTTTCTCCAAAGTATTGGTTATGGAGGACCAATCCCAAACTCCTTGTGATATGTCTTCCTTAGAAGTGTTGTAAAGTTGTCATTCATAGCATAATGCACTTCTGGTAACTATAGGTAGTAATGATTCTGTGAACTTAACATCCAAGTTTGACTTATCCGATGTCAAACCCTGATTTCCCTATCATGTAGCCTTCCAAATCAAGGTATTGCATGGCGGTAAAAGCATTAAATGAACTGTTATAGATGAAGGTGCATCTACATGTGTAATGGTTGTTTCATGTCGAAAATATTTGGGATCCTCTGAGTTCGTCCTATCAAAATACCTTGCTGATTGCTTTTGATGGAAGATATTTCCATCTGCTCGGTATACTACCTTGTTTTGATATAGGATTGGCAGGGTAAACAGTTTCAGTATAAGTAGAGGTGGTTGATGCTCCTTTGGACTACAATTTACTCTTGGCTAGGAGTTGGACCTATGCCATGTGTGCTATCCCATCGTTAGGCTTCTGTGTTGTTATTTTCCCTCATGAAGGGAATATAGTGACTGTTGATCAACTGTATTATAAACAGAAGTGTTGTATGGACACATTGAATTATAATGTTCCTTGTTAAATATGATTTTACCATACTTGGTATATTATGTTTTTATGTCCTTCCCTATCCCTATGTAGACTCTTTGGGCCCTCGTTGCTTAATATAACTTTGATGCTCCAAAAAATCCCCTTAAAAAGTCTTATTTGTTGGTATACGGGGGCCACCATATTATAGAATGCGAGTACACGCATCTTGCTCCACTATGAACCACGTACATCGAGAAATGTTGTCAAAAATAAAATATTTGGAGTTTTCCCCCATCAAGTAATGAATAACTTGACTATTGGCCTTCCGTATGTTTGGAAATGCTTCGACTCGACCCTTCACCTCCTATTGAAGGGATATATATTGAGCTACTTGGATGCATTATAGGAGGATAACTTGGGAGAGAAAAGAAACTATAATGGATTCATGCCCCATTCTTGCATACTTGAGTCTGCATCCCTTTGTCCTTTGAGCAGTCATTGATGCTCTTCCCAAGCTTTCCATTTTCTTGTGAGCTTGCCATCGATATGGATGATTGAAGTGGTGGAGGCCCAAGTGGAGGAATCGGCTTCTTGATTTTGATGAGGTGCCGATAGTGTTTATCACTTATATCTATGTTTATATTTAATAGAAATATCCATTTCACGTCCATTATATGTGTAACTATGAATATTTTTATCCATGGATGTAGTTTCTTTGATTACATATTGGATTTATATATTCTAGAGTAGGTTCTAACACTTAATATCTATCATTCTTATATTTTTTGTTGTTGTTGATAATGAAATGTAGGTGCAAGTGTGATTGAAAGCTCAATGAGGATCTACTATGAACATCCGGAACAAGGTACGCTTCTCATCCCTTAGTGTTAGACTTGTTTATTTCTTTAGAATATTGGAAGTGAATTGATTTATGGTGACATATTATCTGTTGTGGTCCACTTTAAGCCATAGGAAGTTTTCTCCGCAACACAATTGGAGAATCCACTGTGGAATTTCCTTTTGTTGGGCTTTAGGTGCATGATGTGCTTGATTTGATCTTCGCTTCTCTGTGTTTCTACGTCACATTCATGAGTGTGTTATCCCATTGCTATTCTTTTGTAGTAATTTAAGTATTATCTTACATTTTTACCACCTTTCTCTTGATGTACATGGGTCATATAAGTAATAGTTGTGTATACACACGGGCTGTAGTACTTACAGTTGCATATACATGTGGGTTTTCTATGAACAATCACGTATATCCCTCTTTGTGAGTGAGATATTGATGTTTGGGAGATTTTGGGTGGGTTGTGAGTAATGTTGAGTCTTCTTGGGTGCCTGTGATGCTTGTTTACTACTTCTGTACTGACCATAAACTTCTTATTCTTCGATTTTATTTATAAGTTGTTCTTGCCATTTATCTTTTTTTGTTTTGTTTTGGTATTAGTGCATTATACCTTTTAGTCTCAATGTCTTGCTTGGCTTGTGTTTGATACTTGCTGCAGGGTCTAGGAGTTTATAAAGTCTTTTTGTTGCATTTTCATATCATTCATATTCAAAATACAAAAATATTTTTATTAGGTTTTCTTAGTTGAAATAGTGTTCAGGATTTCACATAGGAATGATTTCATTGACATTTGAAGAAAATTTATGCATTTCATGTAGTGGCATACCCCTTTTACATATTTAAATACCAATTGCACTTGGAATAATTTGTTAGGCATGCATATTTATTTCACTGCTGAGTCATAATATCGCTAGTTGCATATTCATTACCCTTGAGTAATCACAACCCTTAAAATTAACTCTTAACTTAAAATTGATTACACTTTTTATTTGATAGAGGTGCACTAAGAAGCTTAGGTTGTAGAGTCTTGGAATAGGGTGTCATGACTAAATTTTTCCAAGATTATGAAACAAAAAAACTAGGTGTCTATCTAGGTGAGAAGAGAAATACTTGATATAATTAGTGTTCTCAGGAGTCTCCTCTTACATGGGATTTAAGCACAAGGCATTGTACACATTAGTGGTCGAGATAGCCCCTTGCCGCTCTCTGTGTAGCGCCAAAGATATTTCCATGATATTATTTGTATACAGGGGATTTTGAGGTACCTTTGGTGCTTTCGAGCTTCATGCTTTGTTACATTTCCCATACGATAGATCTTGCCTATGACTGTCCTCCTGAGCATTGCTTACATTGGGGTGACCTTAGTTTCCTTACCTAGGTATCGCAATGGGTACTTGCAAGGGTTATTTTGTGAGTGTCCTGACCAGGTAGGGTTCAAACATCACTGTATCTATATGCGTTGAAGCTAAGGGACACTATAATTGGTTACAAACCTCCTCTTGTAGTGTATGGGAGTCTCAAGCATCTCCGAGGCGAGACATACCTTCTACATTTGAGAGCTCACTTATCCTCCCTCTTGGATTATTTGCATCTGGCTTAGATTTTCGTAGGGGTGTGCTCTTTGTGCACTATATTTCTCTAGGGATCGTAATTAGTCGAGTATTTTTATTTTTTTGGAGTCATCGTGAATCAATTTTCAGCACTCCACTGATCTCAACGTTTAGCAGGGCTTTCACCTTGTGGATCTCCTCCTCCTCCTTGGAAGATGACTAGATATTCTAGGAAAACTTATACACACTGTGATTCACACATTGTTCTCATCATGATTAATACATCCGGGACCCCAAAATTTCCTCCTTCTCCATCCTCCATAATGGGGAATGCGACCATTGTGAGACCCGGGACTTTGGTTGACACCAACCCTCACAGGGCTGGTACTTCCTACAATTCATGACCCTAGTTGTCGAACTTTGCAACTATTGTCAGATGTTGTTCAATACCATATGCTCCACTTGATTTAGTTAGACCATACAATCGATCAGTTAGTAATTTATAATTATGTGACTGATTCTATGCAGTATATAATACATTGGTGAGCCCAAAGATGTAACACTATTGTTTGTATATGGTCTCAAAAAAATATAAAAAAACTTATTTGTTGGTTATGTCACTATTATTTATGTTCTTTCTTATAAATTTATGTATTAATATTTATTTGTCTTATGATTTTGTGCTATTGGTAACCTTATTACAACACTCACTCAAATTACACTTCCTCCAAAAAATTACTAGATCGAGAGAAAGGGTCCATGCTTCTTCTCCTCCCAAAATTCTAAGAGAGTTCCCATGCTACTCATTCAAATGGAACAACTACAGGAAAGGGTCCCTTGATCCTTATCCTCTATCATAAAATTACTTTCTCATTGGAAGATTAGGCCACTCCATCTCCTCCTAATGATTTTAACCATAAAAGGTTGGGAAATGGACAATGCTCCTATCCTCCTTACTAAAATTTTGGAACTGGGAGAAAGGGGTAGTGCTCCTTCTCCTCCTTATTCAAAATTCAACAGTGGGAAAATGGCCAATATAAATACTATAATAGGGTGATAATGGGACAATGTTGTCGCTGCCCCTCCCAAAAGTATAAGGGAATTCCTGTGCTACTTATTGGAATGGAACAAGGGTGGTGTTATACCTAAAAAATCCTTGGATAATTTCCACAACTACATCATGGCCATATCCGTGCAACCCGCTATAGGTCGTGCTGCATAAAAACATCGCATAAATTCGTCGCAGCGCATAGCCTTTGCACAGAGTTAGGATAATCACTTTCTTTTTATAATTCCACATTATAATATTGAAACCATGATGTAGGTCTTTAATTTGAATTTCCATGTTATTCATTCGAATGTAACAATTATGCGAAAGGGATAGTGCTCTTTGTCTCTACCTACCAAAATTTTTAGATCTAGAAAAAGGGCCAATTTCTCACTCTAAGAGTTTGAAAAATGGGTCATGCCACTCAGGATCCTAAAGTTTAACATCTATGCCCATGCTAATAAATAGAATGGAACAAGTGTGGAATAGGTCCAATTCCCCTCCACTCTTCCTCCCAAATATTAGTGGTTCCTTGGAAAATGAGGCCACTCCACCTGCTTCTCATCACTCTAACCACTAAAAGGTGAGAAAGGGCCAGTGTTCCTTCTCCTCCCACCTGATTTCACCTCAACATAGGAAACTCACAGTCATCCTGTACACTTCGAATATTTTTATGGAACATAAAATTCCCTTGGAATTTGGCCACGGGGTCATGAATGGAAACCATTTTAAAGCGCTGCAGGAAAATTGTGTAGTGTTTCTTGGACTACCAAAAGCACATTAGTGAAAAATAAATTATTTACCACCATGGATAATGCCATAAACCGTTTTCATGACCATTTCTGTGCAGTCGATTATAAACCGTGTTGCATAAAAATGCCGCATAAATTTCTTGTTGTGTATGTCCTTTTCTTTCATATTTTCCCCATGCATGTTTTTCATTTTAGTATCTAGAGGAAATCTCTCCATGAGGTGCCATTCTTCATTGTACTGTAAATTCATACTAAGGTGCATGGATTGGATAGAGTAATGATGCATTGGATATTCAAAAACTAAGGTAGATATCAGAATGACTATGTCTACATGAGTCTTCACGTGCATTATCTCGCCAAGAGTAGCATCCTATTTGATATCTAGAATCTTGGAATCAAACGAGTGAGAAATGACACTGCCGGAGTTTTAGTCACGTGAATGGAATTGTAGGGAAGAAATGGTAGATGTATTGGTTAGTCTTATGCACAAATTTTGATGTGTGAATGTTATGAAATTGTTTTATTATTATATGTAAATTTGATACTTATACTTTATACAATGTATGAATTCTAATATTTTTCAGCCTTCATTTGTGTAATATGAAAAACAAAAAACAAAAAATCTTCTCTAGTACCAAAAACAACTTTAATGTTTTTCCTAAGTTAAAAATAAAAAAGATATGACATGGTATAATCTATTTCTATGGAAAAAAGTAAAGAAAACCCGAGAGAGTGAAAAAATATTCAAATCAACTTTGTAAGATCAAATGCTTGATAATATAGATATAATGTTCTTCCTCTCCTATACTCTTGTCATCTTAAATACTCTTGCAAGGTTGGTAGAATGAATAGTTCTTAGAATTGGATTGCATGTTTTGAATATGTATATTAATGTCACATTGAGATATGCAATATATCACACTATTACACATTTCTTTGCATCACTATTATATCTAAAACTAAACAATTCATAACCATGTCGAGTCAACAACCAAGAAAGTCCTAACACCAACCCAGGAGACATCATAAAACATAACGAGATAAATACTTTGATCAATTCTTGGTCCGGTGTAAGTGAGTTCCATATTTGAACTAGAATAAACAATATTAATTAACGTATTTTTCCCACTCAATCCTCCAAAGCACAATCATCACTTGGATACAATCATTGTTGGTAATTGTTTTGTGATTTATTTTTAGGATATCTACATTTTCAAACAACCCAACGAAACATATTTGTATCCTTAATATTGCATAAAGGAGGAAAGAAATTTTCTATTGAAGGAATTTCATTTTTGGCAAGTACAAGTACATATTCTCAATTGGGAAGAAGAACAATTTTCCTTGTAACCTAGAAATGCCATAGGAGTAATTGGATTAGAGTGTTTTGGTAAGGAAAATGCATTCTCAGTTAGAAGATGGGGAATTTTCCTTGCAACATAGACATGCTAGAGAAGTAATTAGAATTGGATATCACACTAAGAACGATAGGAATGCTTCATACATAAATACAAGACAAGAATATGCATATCATTTGGAAAACTAAAATGTGCACCATCTAGAGATGAACTTCTCTGCTATATAATTCTTGAACAAGAGAGAAGAGATAGAAAGAAAATTCCTCACTCCATTCCAAAAGGATATCCCAATGAATACATATAGATTTCCTTGCTAATCAAAATCTATACCTAGGGAATCATATCTAAAATAGGGTTAGTTGAGAGTCTCAACTTAATGGAATATATTAGAGAGTTGGATGGGAGATACCATATCATGTCCTCATATGTCAGAATAACAAGTCAATTCATTTGTTTAACTACCAATGTATATACATAAACCAATGACTTTCTCAAATACTGATGAAGAGTGGCCTCACAGTGGCCTTCATACATGCTACTAAATATTTTCCATTTCCTAAATGATTTTAATCATTATCCATATCATACATGTCAATGAATGGATATCATAGTTGAATGCTAATTGAGTTAGTAGAGTGTATTATTGGTTCATCTAGAGTTCTATTTACTATTTGATTGATTTCTTAGAATCAAAGAAAAAGATAGATTTACAATTAAACAGAAGTTTAACAACTAATAATCAAAATCCCAAGAGTAAATGGACAACCCATGTGATTGAAATCCAATTTCAAGGAAGTGGTTCAAGCAATACTTGAAGCAAGCAATTCAGCACAAATTGAAATTGCACAGTTCCCAATTCCATATCCTGCTATGCATATACCAAAGGAAGAAAATGCATAGTCCCCATAAGAATCCCAGATACAGATCTTCCATTGCCAACATAATCAAAGGATGGTTTTATAAGTCTTAGCTAATAGTTTCCCTATTGGAAAGTATTCACTTAATAAACTAAATACATTAGTATAAGCTATAGAATAATACTAATATAGAAAGACTATAATATATGATTAATACATACCGATATACTATATATAAAAGCATACTAGGAATGCCCATAGAGAGAGGAAGGATGGATTTGAATGGAATGGATTATAAAATGACAAACTAGATCCTTTAGTATAATATATACTTTAGTTAGGAGGGTCATTGGTGCTAACTTGAGAGATAAATTGTCATTTTTCATTGAAGTGGCATGATTCAAACCTACACATTTTGCTACTCAAACCAGATGCACTAACTGAACACCTCACACTACATTAGAGAAAGTCTCCCAAGGAAGAAGACAATAAAAGGAAAATCACTAACTCTTTTTCATACAAATATGTACTCGACATCATATAGAGCTACATAGCTACAGACTTGGAATTCATCTGCATACTGAATAGTAGAGTCTCATTTTACATTGCATTAACAATTGGAATCTTGTGTGCACATTACATAGATGAAGGAACTAGAGAATTGATCCTCATTAACCAAATGTTCAAGAAAAGTATAATTTTTTTTTGACTAATGGACAACTTGTTGATGTGGCATCGGAAAAATAACTTCAACTATTGATCCTTGAATGGGTGATGCAATTAATTATGCGGTTGAATGTGATATTGAAGACATAAATAGGCAATTCTCCAAAATTTGAGATGATATGGAGCTCACGAAACACACATTATATTAGAGTTTTTATTGGTTATACAAGATCTTAAAACATTTAGCATCATAACATCATTACGATATGTAATATGATCATTTAAAGACAGACAAGCACAACAGAAAAGAGAGATGAACATATTTTATCCTAGGAAACCACAAGGTAGAAAACCCAACAACTTCTTTTGTATAGATTCATCGCTTAGTACAATGTCAGACCAAGATAGAAAACCCAAAGTTAAGATGTCTTCTGATTCTTCTTCTTATTCTTCACAAGTGAACTTCTCTTCCTCACTCTAGGAGAGAACTTGCTTGCAGTTGTTGTTTGTCCAAATGAGGGAGGGTGATGCCCTATTTTTATTCTTCAGTTGGGTGACCTTTTGGTCCAATAGGGACAACTTTAGAACCTTACTAGGTTGACTTCTCCCAGGGAGACTCAAAAATACATTTTACATTATTCTCTTGGAGATTGTTACCCCAATTTCCAACGAATATTTTACCTAGACTCTTACATGACCAATTAAATTAATGACATCTCCGATAGGAGGGAAAACATCCTCGAAGAGAGGTACAATAAAAGTACAACAATAATAATAATAATAATAATACAAGTAATACAATGAAGAATATCTTCCAAAGTTACATTATCAACAACACATTGTTGTACTATTATTACCGAAACCACACTCAACTCAAAATCCATCAACTAAACACCATCATTTTTTCATCATAAAATTGTGTTGGCCCACCTTTCCTTCATAAAACAATAAGGCACTTTTTACCAAGTGTTTCATATGAAACTGTACTAAAATGAGTGCAGGGTTCCCTTCATCGAACACCAAGTAAAAAAATTCCCACAAATAATAAAAATGATGTTACTTTAAATATGGACATATTACCATATATATGGGAATAACTGCTAAATTTGAACCATATTATTGAATGTTTACAACCAAGCATGTACAAGCTCAAAACCATGAGTAGCAATCCAACAAAAAGAAACTGTGCAAATTCTTGAGATACTATGAATGGTATAATATGTAGAGGTGACATTGCTTGATATATACCAATAATCCCTACAAATCGTTTGTGTGTAACAACAATACCTTACTTTATTTTATTTTATTTATCCAGGCATAGTTGTATTATTAATCATAAAGCATTCTATATCATTTTAGCATAGAGTTGCACATTCATGTCTCATCTAAATATCCAAAGATATAGTTCTCAAAACATACATAACAACCCACTATATGCTTTAGATGAGACATGCATATGTCTGGCCCAACAAAACTAGCAAATTGTTTCTTAGAATGAATCTTTCATTGAGAAAAAGGTTTGATTGCTCATCCTGGATTAACGATGATTTTATGCTAGTAAGTATATATTGGCATGTAGGAAAGTGTTGATAATATTTGCATAGAAAAACCTCAATGTTTAGACGTTCATCGGGATAAAACTAACTCTTGAATGATCATATTTGTGATAGTTTGAAGATAAGAAAACTATAGATCATACAAATATGTTATGAACGATGCCTTTCTATCTACTTAGTTCATTATAACTATTTCTTACAACTTTATCGTTTGTTTGGTTTGTTTCATGTTCAGTAGAGGATTAAGGGAACATTAATGCCGTTTCACCATTGAAATATATAGCTAGAATAGGGTGTGCAAATATTTGTTTTCTTAAATCCTATATTTGGTCAAAGATGAATGTAAATTCATGGGACATGTTGATTTGGGGATTCTCACATAGATCCGATACATGAATGCATTTGACAATAATTGAAAATATTAAAAGCATGTGTTATCTGTGGAGATAAAAAAACTTGGTTCAGAGGAATATCACATGCACATGAATATGAATCAAAGTACATCGACTGCCAAGAAGGGCCTAAAGAATACGATGAACTCAAAGGTAATTGTTGTTACTGAAGAAATAACTGTAGGCTATGAGTCAATTTCTGCAACAAGGCTTGAGCATCCTTTCATAGTATTATAATTATGTTTTTTTTAGAAATACATTCTTGGAATCAAACCAATAATTATTTGTTCGAAGGAACACTTAGAATGGTTGAAAATCATGACAATTCTCAAAGCAAGTATCCTGTTGTGATGGGTGAAAGTTGTGAATGTGGAAGCTCCATTTTCCATTCTTCCTTTTTTTTGAGCTACTATGTATTTTAGCGACCAATACAAAGTGTAATTATAGGAAACAATAGACTAATATCATCTTTGATAGAAAAAATAATCCAATAAAAGCATATCATTCAATGGTTCCTTTGTAAACCAAGACACGTGTTGGTTAGGTACAGATGGTGTTTCCATCCAGATAGAGCATCCACCTTTACTAATTTTTCCTTTAGTTGTCTTGAGATGGGGAAGGAATGGTTTTAGTAACCCTGAAGTGAGCTTATAGGTCTTAGCTCCACCTAAAATAACAATCTCACACCTAAAACAGGGACTAACACTACGAGAGAAAGAATGAATATGCTTCCAATAATAACACTCCTATGTGGACTATGTACATCTATTTATAGGATTGATAAATACTATTTTCAATAGAAATTATTTGAAAATAGTAGCATTCTCCAGCAAGGTATATGGAGTATATGGAATAACTTTCGATAGCAATACTAATATTTTCAACTCACAATCCATTCTACCATAATATGAAAAAAAATCTCAAACATAGGGGAGTAGTAAAGAAACCTGACAACTACAATTAGGTGCAACTCCATTTCCAATGATAGGAATTTGAAGAGAAGAGGTAACAATAACTGTGACTAGAGAAGGAGCACACTCTAGAGAAATGGGAAAATGACCCGCATCTTGTAAATACAATGCACTGTCTAGAACTTGCAAGGAGAAGGTTTTGATGCCTATTTATGTATAGTTAACATAATGTAAAAAAATCGAATTCAATTATATTTTAAAGCATACCTTTATAGCAATAGCAACATTTCTACCCTATGGCCTAAAGCCACCTAGAACACTTATTTCCTAAGGATTCAACTGAACATGTACAAGATTGCAATGTCTGTCTCAACTATAGATCTTGCTGCTACAACCCTAGTTGTTTTACCCCCTTCAAGTTTATTGCATGCGTACCCTCCTCCTTCAATAATCGAGTTGCACTTGCAACTGCCAATTTAAAATGTATTTCAACCACATATCACTCAAATTTTCACATCACCAAAAAAATTAAACATGCACATACCTTACAACTAACTATTTCATATTTTAAAGAAGATGATCGACTCACTTATATTTTGAAAAAAAACTAAAAATAACCTTTAAACAAATTATATTTTGAGAAAAAATAAAAATAACCTTTAAACAAATTGAATTTTTATGAAATAACATTCGTATATAAAGTAATATTTCAACTCATGTCTATAAATAAAATATGATAATGAATAAGTATCATATTTTGAAATACTTTTGACTAGTTAATTTGCTCCTTGTTTTCTTCGTAGCTTCAAAAAGTAAAATCACCAACAAGAAGGGATCTAGAAGCTCCACGAGATACATCATGACAATGAAGCAACATATAATCCAAGGTGAAAATGAAGCATAATAGTATATTTTCTTTCCTTGGACATACTCCTATGTTCAAAATTCAAGTGTCCTTGGAGAGTTTACCCTCCAACTTAATCCAACCTAGACTACTTGGTTAACCCTAAAAATCAATAGTCTTATAAATTTTAAACTTAAGAGTTGATTTTATAGGTTGTTATTTACTTAGAAGAATCAAATGTGAAACTTGATGGTGTGATATGACACTTGTAGAAATGAAAAGACACTAGGAGAATACAATTGTTTATAAAATTAAAGTTGATTCTTAATTGAAAAATAGTGCAATAAAACACTTCTGAAAGGAAATATTCTTCTAATCAATTGTAAAATTTCAAGCAGACTTAACATTTTTCTTTTCTTTTCTTTTCAAAATTGAAATAATAACTACCTTTTGACATCTAAAGATTGTCTAATATCTATACAGAAAATGCAAGGAAAGAAGCATATGTATAAGGAAAAGATCATGTCTTATGAATCAATTCAATGCATGCCACACCAACTGATATAAATAATAGTTCTAAACGATGGATTATCTTATTCACTTCTTAATAAACAAAATATCAATGAAAAATTTCAAATAAATATAAAATATTTATTTTCTTTTTATGTTTTACTCTAACAAAAATCACAGAGATAGGAGAAAGGGAAAGTATTTAGTTTTTATATAATTCAGATTTGAATGACCAATCTATCAAGCTATCTAAACAATCACACAAGACACATAAATACTAAAAACCCTAATGAAATTAACAAGCATGAATGAAAATAATTTTGTTTTTGTTATAAGAAATGTTACTTCTTCAGAGCTTAATTTTGTTTTACAAAGTGTAACTGAACTTACGACAATCTTCCAAACCCAAAATTTATAATAAAGAAATAGGGTATATATTCCTTTGCCCACAATAGATCATGTATATATGTGCTTTGCTACTCAATAACTAAAAACCATTAGTGGTTTTATTAGTTCTTGCAAACTCATACAAAGTTGTAATAAGAAAGACACATAAAGTGGAATTCATATACGTAGTATTTCAATTTGGTTATCAAATAAAAGAAGTTATGAAGGAAACCTAAGGTTATGGATTTATTCCTTGTAGTTGTAATTCAATACCAATCCCAAACGAGGAATTGAGACAATTGTATAACCAAGACAATTATCTTACTCTTGTTGTTGAATCAATTAGAGAAAATAAAGTGGAGACTCAATTTATTCTTAAACCCAACATATATATTTTTCTTATGAGATAAGCGAATACTTCAAATGTAGAAATAAGTGGATAAACAATTTCAACATGTTTTCTAGAGAAAATGCAAATTGATGATCCTAAGTTAATTGTTAGAAGTTGTCCACTTTGTTATACTTAAAAGTTAGGTGTAGATAATAGGTGCAAGTTAGGTTTATAAAAGTTAGATGTAGATAGTAGCTGCAAGTTAGGTCTATAGTGGTGCAATTTTGTAGAATGATGGGTACCAAACTCAAATGGAGAATAGATGTCATATATTGGATGAATAAAAACTTTAAACTAAACCCTTGATTTAACTATTAAGGGGTTGTAATCAAAATGATGCAAGGATGTAGAATAATATACTTGAAAACATTCAACAATAATAGATCAATTCATATATCTAGAAAATAATCACTTTGTCAACATCATTATATTGTCTTCGACAAGGGTAAGAGTAAAGAGTTCACTTTATATTATGAAAACTAAAATCTTTAATATTTGTCAAAATAATTTTGTGAATACATAATCATATATAATAACAATTGCAAATATAATACTAGTGATATAAAGTTATACATGACAAGTATAGGGAAAATCATGATTTTGAGAGATTCAACTTGATATGGATCTAATTGAACAAAAATAAGTAAAATTTTAAAACTGTATGACATGGATCTTTCTAATCTTAGAGAAACAATTTTTTTGATTCAATCTACTTCCATATATGTATAGTAAACATACATGTATATTTACTATGTAACAAATGTTGTTAAGTCTTTTTAAACCTTCAATGTTGAAAGAACACAAATCTACTCCACTATTGACTTTACTAGACTATTTAAAAGTTGGATAGAAAAGAATAAGGAAAATTTTGAATATATATATATATATATATATATTAACAGAAATGGTTGAAGAGATTTTGATTATATATAAAAGGAGAAGTACAGATAAAACAGATAGGACTGCTCCCATAACAAGACAACATTCATTACACCTTGTTCATCCTTCTCTAGCTTGTAGCTATCATGAAAAATGCCTAACCTGTGGAATCTATATATTCTTACATATTGTACGAGTAAAAATAAGCAGAAGCACTACATTTCAAAAAAAAAATAGAGTTAAGGTATACACATGTTTTCAAGAGTAACATTATCCCTTTCTAGAACACTGGATCGCAAGCCAACACCTTTATTAGCCATGCTATCCTCCTGGTGATTATGGCCTCTCAGAACATAAAGGAAGTTAAATGATTTAAATTCCTTGACTAGGCAGATAACTAGGTGATGCATCTTGGAGGAAGGACTCTTCCATTTTCTAGAGATATTTCTTTCTCCCCTAATAAAAATTAAGGATTCTCATATGGCGATCATTTCCTCAATCCCTGTGTCTCTTGCTAGCTTCAAACCTTTAATTACAGAAATTCATTCTGTGACATTGTTCGTTGCTTTCCCAATGCCCCAAGTGTAACCTTTTTACTTTTTGCCCTTGGAGTCAAAGGTAACTCCTCCCGCTCCTGCTAGCCCTGGATTTCCTTTTGAGGCACCATCAAAGAACAAAGAACTGCTTCCTATATTTTTCCACCAAGTTTGGAATTCTTTATTGCTCATCCTTAGCTGCAAGTTCTATATTCTCAGCTTCTTTGGGGGGTTTAACCAGGAATAGGAGGTAGAAAGTAATAGGAAGTCGAACATCCATGCTCTTTCCTCAACTGTTAGAGGTTCCTTATTTATTCTTTTCATTCCTCTCATGGATAAAGAGTCCACCCAAAGGGATTTTCCCGAGGCTGAAATCTTATTAGTGCTGAAGATTTGTCCTTCGAAGATTTCTTTGTTTCTCGTAGTCTAAATTTTCCAGCAAATGAATCTAGGGAGAAATTTCCATGCTCTAGTAATGTTAGGTTTCTGAATGAGAGATCCCTAATAATAATATTTCTATTTTGAAAGAGATCATTCCAGTTCATTGGCATTATAATATTCACCTTTAATTCTTGGTTCTCCAAACTTCTTGCATGAATTTGTACTCAATGAAACCATGCTCCAGATTTTCTTTCGACTCTTTACAAAGGATGCAGCGAATATTCCCTGAGAACCCTCGTTTCCTTAAATTTTAGGCTGTGAGATTTTTACGATGGGAAAGGATCCAAAAGAAAACATTGTCCTTTTTCAAACCATCATTGCACCATATCTTGTTCCACATGTTGTCTTTTTTTATCCTGTTCTTATTCTTGTAAAACATCCAATATCCTTCCTTCACCGAGTAAGAACTTGTCTTTCCCCATCTATGTCTATCTTTAATGTGCCTATGAATTGAGATTTCCCGTGCAGAAGTGAAAGGAAGGATCTGTAGTCTACTTGAAGGTGCATTGGAAGATCAAGGTTCTTCCACCCATCCCATCTGCCACTATTTTTCTAGGAAGAGATATTGTAGAGTGTGTTGATGTTATTTCAATCAAACAATTCCTTAATATAATTTAGCTCCTGGAGGAAGCTAGCTGGGGAGTTCAAACCAAGTCTGTCATGCCAAATATTGATTTGTTTTCCATTCCCTGATGTCCAATGAATGTTGTCTTGAATTATGTATGCTACATTTTTGTAGAGATCCCAAAATGGAGACCCATCTCTGCTCATATCTATATTCTCAATGCATTTTCTTCTAGTACCTGCCACATATTTTTTCTGGAGGGCCTTTTTCCACCAAGCATTTTCACCAGAGATTACTCTACATAAAAATTTTGCGCCGAGGGATAAATTCATGGTTAGAGGATCTCTTACTCTCGCTCTGCCACATTGCTTTGTCCTGCACACGGTGTCCCATTCTATCAAATGGATTTTTTTTGTATTGGTAGCCTTGCCTCCTTTCCAAAGAAATTTCCATATTTTTCTATTGATTTCCTGTACAATTTGATTAGGTTTTAAGTATATTGATCAGACATAAACCAGAAAGGAAGTGAGGATGACTTTTATTAGGACTAATTTTCCTACTGGGTTGATCCTTGTAGTTCCCAAGAATTGTTTTTTTTTTGTAAATTAGACTAGGAAGTATGCCTTCTTTTTTTCCCTTGAATATGGGAATGCCCAAATAATTGAAAGAGTTCCAATTTATTATTCCCTTGAATCCAAGGATTCTTGATATCCTCGCCATGGTTCCAGGGAGGCAATTCCATCCCTAAGATTTTGTTTTATAAGCAATAAAATTACCATCCGAGGCTTTGAGGAAGATGGAGAGAACTCTTTCTAACCTTTCTTCTATGACTCTGGGCATCCCCCAATGAAAAATGGTGTCATCTACAAATTGTGCATGGTTTGCAGGGCTTACTCCTCATACAATTTTCAAGCCTTTAAGATCCACATTGTCTTGTTGTTGCTGAAGCGTTCTACTCATAGAGTCAGTGACCAGAAGTTAGAGATAGGGAGATAGGGGGAATCCTTGTCGAATGCTCGTGGTCGCTTGAAAAAAGTTGGTTGTCCTACCATTTAACAACGAAGCAATCCAGGGGCTATTGATGCAATCCTTAATCCATCTAATAAATCTTATCGAAAATCCAAACTTTGACATGATTTCGAAGAGAAAGAAGCGATTTACTCTAAGAAAAGCATTTTCTATATCGATATTTATATCCATACCTTGCTACTTGCGTTCCATGCTGGAGTGAATTGCTTCCTGGACAATAATGATGTTGTCAAGAATTTAGCATCTGGCAGCAAATCCTCCCTAAGTGTCTGAGATCAACTTTCCCATGATTTTATTTATTCTTGTGTTCAGTATTTTTGAAAGGAATTTATATGAAGTATTGCAAAGTGAAATAGGCCTAAAATAATCTATTGACATGGGTTTTTTTTATTTTGGTATCAAGGAATGAAAGGAAGAGTTGGTGCCCCCCCAACCTTATTCTTTTTCCCCGTCCAATTTAGCATTCTTTTTAGGTCTTCCTTGATGATATCCCAATATGCTCTATAAAATTAATGATGAACCCATCATGCTCAAGAACCTTGTCAGTTTTTAAGGACCAAATGGCATATTTGATCTTGAAATCCATAATGGGTTTTGATAAATCCATGTTTTTCAATTCTGAAATGAGACGAGGTATTCCAGAAAGGAGGTCGTCCTGAGCATGGATACAATGTATCCCACATCGAGCCTTCTATTACTCCATGTATACTTTCCATTTTTAGTGGTGGATCCAAAAGATCCAACTCAGATATCAAGTCCTCTATGTTTTCCCCATAGGGACCTCTTAATCTAGAGCCCCCTCTTTTTCCTGATTGAGTTTTGGTAGCATTGAAGTCACCAACAATTATGATATCTTTCCCTTTCATATCCTATATTAGAACAGAGAGGCTATTCCAGAACAATTGTTTGTCTCCATATTTTGTTGGTCCATACACATTGCACACATAATAAATATTTGGATCATCTTTTTCTTGGAACTCGATGAGGAGCCAGTGTTGAGTTTCCTTAACATTTATTTTATAACAAAATTACTTGAAAAAAAGGTTGGTGTCATATCCCCTCCTGTCTACCAGAGAGGGAACACGACTATGATGCTACCTAATCCGGGAATTTTAAATCCCATGAACATACACATGATAAAAGTGCATTGAACTAACGACATATACAGATGCATAATGCAATCTACAATGAAATCCAAATTCATTTCATTCAAGCATTCAACACATTAGACATGTTCATAATATTTCATCAAGAAAATACAAATGCAGAGATTAACACAAGAGATACTTATCTTGAAAGAAGCTTGTCCTGCAACCAGCTATGTCACTGCAACGTTCCACCCAACCATAGGCTAGTGTGCTCATCAATCTCTCAAAAACATTGCCACCCCCGACCTGGGCATGATTCCCACAAGGAATAAGGGAACACTAGCAGGCTCACACATAGCCAAAGGTATATCAAAATCCAACCAAGCCAAACATAGTTGGGTTTATTAGGCTGCTAGAGAGGTGGAAGGTTGAATTGCCAATATAGTGAGCTCAATCATAGAGATATGGATGCCTGCACTAGATCTATCTTGACTTCCAAACATCCACACACCCAACACAAGGAAGCATCCCCTTCTCTGCTACACAGTCCCTCAGGCTATGCCTTCAATTCTAGTGATATTTAGGGTGTGCAAAGAAGAAAACTAGCCCCTCTAGATTTGTTTGTGAGGTTCATTGATACACTAGGTTTATCAAGCTAGTTCAGACCCAATTCCACTCCCAACCAGTTCAGATCAAAGCAAAATATGCACACACAACAAGATACAAAATTATGGGTTGAGGAAAAACGGTTTTGGAAACAAAAGGAATTTCCAAGATGGGTAAAAACATCCCTTTAACAACAATTCTATTTCCAAAATTTTTTATGGCCTTCACATGGGGAAAAAAGGATTCATCCAACACCCAAAAATAATGGGTCTCTTCTCCAATTTGTTGGGCCACCCAAAAACATTTCTTCCCAGCTGAATAATGAGGGAAACAACAACAAAAATGCCTAGCAAAGATCCCAGTCACTGAATTTTAGCAAAACAACTTCCCAACCATGGAAAAAACATAGGAAAATTGTAAAACTGTGAATGGGGAATGCACAGTAGCTCCAAAAAATGTGAGAGAGGAGAAAGATGTGAACGCATTAGGGAATGGGCATAATTTTTGGGTGTTAACTTGCACCAAAAGTCAAAAAACGTTTTCCCAAATATGGGTATTTCCCCAAATTCTAATTTCTAACTCCCATACCATGCCTATTCTCATGCAATAATTAGCCCAACCAATGTTTGGAAGAATTAAATGATTGGGCACAAATGACAAAATGGGTAGTCGACAGTTTGATGGGTTCTCCCTTTGACATTTGGATTTTCCCCATTTTCCCAAAGGTTTGAATATCCCCCCCATTATCCTTAGGAAATCATTCCCCATCCCTTTTAATGTTGCATTGACATAGCTGGTTGTGGGTATTTAATTAAATTGCATATTTACATGATGTCCAAAATTATAATGTGTTGGCTAGCATGAAATACCATCAGCATCAATTTTAATTGCCGAAACATAACAAACCAAATTGATGTCGGTGCCTTGGAATTTAGCTCCACACCATGACTAATTATAATATATACATCATATACATTTTTAATGCAAATGGGGTGAAAATCAGGGTGTTACAGTTGGTATTCCTCCTGAGGAACCTCTGGAGCTTATAACGTTTCCCTGGCTGTATTTCTAGAACAGATGTGAAAGTGCCAAAACTTCCACATCACTCATTTTTGTCTCTTGGATAAGCAGGATGTCTGGTCATTCATATTTAATGATAACTTTTATTCCTTCCAGTTTGTTTGTTCTACCCAGTCCTTTACAATTCCAATAGACAATTTTCATTACCTCTTGACTGATTGAGGTCTTTCTCTAGACCTTCCATCTACGTTCCCTGTATTTTTTGGATTTTCAAGAAGCTTTGTTTCCTCAATGCTCTGCTGCCTTCCAAGTTCCAGTTCTCTCTATGCTTCCTATTCTCTGTGGTATCTCTGTGACTTTCTTCCTCTAGTGTTTGGGACTGGTTCGAGAATCTCTTGTGACCCATTTGAAGAAGAGTTGAGAGAGAGGGAAAATGAGGAGAATCTACTTTGTTTTACCCTTTCATCCGAAGATCCTCCAGGTGATGGGGAGTCCTTAGTTGCAGTATCTAGCCATTCTTCTCTGGGAGAATAGGAAGGGATGTTGCTTCCTGCTAAGGTGTCATGGAGTTCTTAAATGTCTTCAACTAGTGGCACTTCATTCATGATGATTTCACCTTATTCTATATTCAAAACATTGAAATGGTTTCCTATTGTGGCCTTGTTTTCTACTTGCACTGGTGCTTTTCCTTTCTCTGACTGCAGGTCTTTTGGCTTAGGGTTTGAAGAGGCCACTTTCCTTCCTTTTTTATCTTGTTGCCAACCTTCTTCTTGAGTTTTCTTAGGGTTTTCTTGCACTACTTCAGGGAATTTTTGACAAAATGGACACAATCATGACATTTATTACATTTAAAAGGAATTTTCTCGTAATTGACCTTTTGCGCATGCTCCCAACCATCCATGCAAAGGATAACAATTTTAGGTATCCCCTTTTCTATATCAACCTCTACACAGATCCTTGCGCAAGAGAAAATAGGCCCTTTTGGTTCTTCCTTGTCAATGTCTTTTCTAAGAGAGTTTCCTATTTCCTGGAGGGTTTCATTGTTTCAGTTGTGTAATGGGAGATGGGGAAGGAGAACCCAAACTAGAACAACAAAAGGAACATCCTTTTCTGGATCAAAGGATAAACTCCATCGATTTAGATATAACTCCTGAGGGCCCATGAATTAAGGCCCAATTCTGAATATAAGGTCTTTGTCATCCTTGTTTTCGAATAGAAAAGTGAAGAATCCCTTACTGAAGAAACAATGTTGCAAGGTTCCAAAAATCAATGGCATCCATTTGTTTTAACCCAAAAATCCATTGTTTTTGGTGATAGCCAAATCCCAGTAAACTGACCGATCAAACACCCCTCACTCAAATCAAAATCTTTCATCCTTGAAGAGACTGACATGATTTAAATTTTGGAGGCATCTACCCACTTGACAAAACCATCACCTGCATCAGACGAAGAAGGTGGGGGTGGGGTTGCGTGGAAGCCACAAGATCCTTGAAGGCTGCATCTAGATGTATAATGCGTTCCTCCAAGATTGGATCCGAGGGATGATCCATCCCAGGTCTCTCGCTAGGGAAATAAAATCCACGCTGTCTCACGTAGAAAACCAAGAGAGAGATCACAAATAGAACCCTTGAAGTGTAAATTTTTTTAAACATGTACACAATTTGAGATAAAAAAAACTTACACCTCAAGAAATGAGATATTTTGAATATATTATGTACAGAAATCCAAGAAAATATACTAAGACTTAAATATAAGACTCAAATACATTAATCCCACAAAATACTTCTAACTATTATATATTTAAAATATTAAAAAAAAGACAAAAACCTCACCAATATGATGTCTTAGTTTATGACTCGAATTAGATAAATATATAATTTTTCATTTTTTGGGTGCTTTCTAGGTGGAACAATTGGATGAATTGGCTTGTAGGGCCCATTTTAGGGGAAGGTATTACTTTTCATATTTGGGTTCTATAACCTTTTAAGGTTTGTTTGATGGATTAACTGATGTCTCTGGGGTCAAAATTTTGTGAGCATAGCTACATCCCCTTGATGTTGTTCTAAACTTTAGACCTTTCCAACGGTGAAAGAATCACCTCATTTAGAATATGTATAAGGAAGTTATGCCTCACACAAGTCATACATTCCCTATATATGGATAGCCCATGAACGCACACCCTGTTAGTGTCTAGGCTGCGTATGCATCCACGTGGGGGTAAAAAAATATCAGGTTTGATTGGTTCTTGTTTCTTGTGAGTAACTACCCCAATTTCCCTAACCATCCATCCAAAAGTATAAAGGAGGATAAAGAGAAGAAAAGTGTGGATGTATTTGTAATGTCAGAATGTATTCACTTGTATATATTGTATTTCATTGATCCTTGATGCTCCTATTGGGAGAATCACTTGTATTTCCTTGTACCCTGATGTTCCTATCGGGAGAATTACTAAAATTCAGGAGGTAGTCCCCTCCATTGTAAGTCGGGTCATTAGTACCCTTGTTGTAGTTACTCGAGCCTACATAACTGAGTTAGGATTACTAGAGCCTATGTAACTGAGTCAAATATTAAGTGAACGAAAGAATATACATAGAGACTGAGCCTCTCTATGTGAGACATACACTCACTCAACTGAGGCGCATGAGTGAGAGAGAAAGTGCTCACACAAGTGAGAGAGAGAACAACTGTTGGAGATCATCTTTTCTGTATTTGGGTTTTACTACTACCATTGGTTCTCATTCTATCTCTGATTAAGTTGAGGGTTTTTATCCTTTATGGTTTCCTTGAGAAAAATTCTTTGTATCTCTTGTCTCTTGTGATTATTGATGTGCATGTTATTCACTCAGATAAGATCCTAGATCGTATTGTTGAAATAGATAAAAATCTAACATGGTATTAGAGATAACCTAAGAAGAAGACATTGTGCAGCTGCAGAAGCTAGGGATTCTTACTTTTTGGGTCTCTCTCCACAAAACATCAGGAAAAGGAGGATAGGCTAACTCTCTATTGAAGGGCGCATCTTTCTATCGAAGCAGAATTTGATTCCGAGCATTTTCAGTTTTTGCTGCAGGAAATTAGGGATTTTTACAGAAGAGGAATTTTTTAGTGAGCCTAGCATAAGATTTCTTTCCTCATCAAAATTGAAGTTTAGAGACCAAGGCCAAATTTTTTGGTTGAGTAAAACTCTAGGAAAGTCAAACCCTAGTTTGACCCCAGGCCTGAAAAACCCTAAAATACTAAAACTGGTAGTTTTGGCATATCCACTATATCTTGGGATTGAAGATGTCTCAGGGGATGAAATATTTACAATCCAAAGATAAAATCCGGATGTACCCTTTGTAAAAATTTCAGCCTCATATTCGCTATATTCTGGGATATATGATTCCTCCAAATCAGGATTCCAGCCCCTTCCAGAATTCATCCCTTAATAGGACACCTAGGGATAATTGCTATATATCGGGCTACGAAGGTCCAAATGAAATTTCATCAGATGTTCTAGATAGGGTACAAACTTTTATTTTAGTGGTAAAAGTGTCAGACCCTGATTATGAAACAGTGAAACATGGTATTCCATACAACTTCTCTATCTTGAACAGTCTTGAAACAAGCCACCTTGGGAAAACACTCATAAGTCCCAATTGGAGAAACCAAATCTGCTCAAATATATGATGTTGGAAAGAGGATAGGCGATGATACCTTAGTGTGTTGTTTCAGACATAGAGGATCATTACTTTCAGAGATACTACAGAAACAATATCAGGCATTTCTGCAGAGGAAATTGGAAAACTAGGGCTTCCTATTCTGGGAGCTTCCCTCCATTGTTTTTAGAAAAAGGAGTGCATTGGATAGCTCACCTTGAGGAGCTGCAACTTTCTATCCAATCAGATCATAAATATTCCAATTTTTCAAAATTAGGGTTTCTTTGACAAACCCTAGATCAAGCAGCTCTGGAGCCAGAATGGACACCTCAAATCAGTAAGATCTAATCTTTTTCTATTTAAATTTGCGGTTCTCATTTCAAAATGAATAATAACACTAGCTTGATGACAAGCTTGGTGAAACTGACAACTTCCAAGAATGGACATATTGGATCTCACTGGTTCTTGAAGAAAATGAATTGGACACCTACATAAGTGGAAAGGTTCTAGTTCCAGAGGGAGATGAGGCTAAAGCCTTACACAAGAAGATCTTGGTCAAAGCCAAGAAGATCATTGTTGATTTATTGAAGGATCACCTTATACCACAAGTTTCTTCTCTAAATACACCTAAAGAGATGGTTGATTCCTTGACCAAGCTATTTTGAAGGGAAGAATATAAATCGGAAGAAGTATAGGAACTCCATGATCCTTGAAGAAATTGACTTGGATCAATATTTCAGTAATAAAGGTCTAGGATCCATAGGGAGATGACGCCTAGGATAGATGTAAGGTTTACCGTTACACCAAAACTTGCAGATGTCGATGAACATTTGAAACCCAAAACAAGGCCCTATCGTCAGGGAATTCCCAAAGGTGCGGCGGTTATACCATGTGGAGGTTGTACCGATACTCCAACACCCCACCTCCGGTGTAACTCGGGGGAATTGAACCTGAGACCTATGCTCTCATACCATGTTCAGGTACATGGGGTACTCCCAAAAGACCGAACACCTTCAAATACTACTTCACATAAATAGATCACAGATCAACACACCGATGTTTGTCACGTGGTTAAAACCCTCGAGAGGGAAACAGTCCACAGCCCCAACCAAATAGCTACTTGGAGAAATTTATTATGCAAAAGAAAGAAATTTACATGATCTTCTCATAATCGATGAACTAGCTAAGGACCCTCTATGCTCTTTAAATAGAGATCATAGACCAATCGGATGTCAAGCCACGGATCAATGGTAGGTATGATCTAAGAGAAGTTGAACCATTGGATCACTCTATGTCTAGAACATATCGTGACCGTCGGATTAGAATATTTACAAATGCATACTAATGCATACTAAAGAAACACACTTTTACCTAACGGATATATTACACAAGTTGATCTTAAGTAACTCCTAAGTGTCTAAATATCCTAACATCCCCCCTTAAGAACAACTTGGGATAGGATTGAAGGATTTACAAAAGTGACACTATTAGGAGAATGAAGGAGGCATTAGAGCCTATCCCCCCTTAAGGAAACATTCCTAAACTCTTAACATAGATCGAAGTTTAGAAAACTTCGCTTCTATAAGAGACTTGGCGAATATGTCTGCAACTTGATCATCTGTAGGGAAATAGAGCACTTCAATAATACGATCATGAACAAGATTTCCGATGAAGTGCATGTGTAGCTCAATGTGTTTGCTGCGCTAATGTAGAACTGGATCTTTGGAAAGTTTGATGGCACTTTGATTGTCACACCAAAGTGGAGTAGGCTGCTGCTGCTCGAATCCAAACTCTGAAAGGATCTGTCGAAGCCATAAAGCTTCCTGACTACCATTAACTGCAGCTCGATATTCTGCTTCTGCTGAAGAAAGAGCAAGAGCTTGTTGTTTCTTACAAGCCCAAGTGACAGGTCTAGATCCCAGACTAAAAACATAACCTGTAGTAGAATTTTGATAATCAGGATCGCTGGCCCAATCTGAATCGGTGAAACCAACCAACAAAGGTTTCCCCCCTGTACTGTAATTAATCCCAAACTGAATTGTACCTCGAATATATCGAAGTATTCTTTTTGCTGCTTTCTAGTGACTTTCATGAGGAGTTTGCATATAACGTGCAACACGACCAATGGCAAAGGAAAGGTTAGGACGGGAATGAGTCAAGTATAAAATACTACCAACAAGCTGACGATACAAGGTGGAATCTACTTCAGGGGAAGTACAAGTGGCAGAAAGTTTGACTCCAGACTAGAAGGGAGAAGGGGCTGGTTTACAATCTTCCATGTGGAAGCGACGAAGAAGGTCACAAGCATACTTAGACTGGGAAAGAAAGATTCTTTCTTTGGTTTGCAAGACTTGGAGACCAAGAAAATAATGCAAATGTCCTAAGTCTAACATTTCAAAATTTTGCTTAAGACTGGATTTCACATGGGTTATAAGGTTAGGGTCATTACCAGTAAGGATAAGATCATCAACATAAAGAAGAAGTATGATGAGATGGTTTCCTACTTTTTTGGTATAGACATTGGGGTCATAATGGCATCTAGAAAAACCAGTGTCAAGGAGAAAGCTATCCATTTTGTCATACCAAGCTCTAGGAGCTTGCTTAAGGCCATATAAGGATTTCTTAAGGAGACAAACAAGGCTAGAGTTATTCTGAACATATCCAGGGGGCTGTTCCATTTAAATTTCCTCATGTAAATCACCATGTAAGAAGGTAGACTTGACATCCATTTGATGGAATTCCTAGTTATGTAAGGCTGCAAGGGAAAGAACAAGGTGGATGGAGTTCATTTTTGCTACAGGGACAAAGGTTTCATTGTAGTCAATCCTGTTGATGTATATGTAACTTTGGAATGTATTCTTCTATGTATCTTATGTATTGTAACCCGATGTTTATTCCGGGATGTTTCTATTATGTATTTGAGTCATGTGGTCATGCCCCGATGTTCCGATCGGGAGGATTAATAATGTAATCAAGTCATATCAAGTCATTGGGTAAGTCCCCACAGTTTCGGGGCACTCGAGTTATTATACACTAATTAAGGTGTAGGCTTGAGTAGTAATTGTTAGGTTGAGCCTATGTGTGAAAATGCAATTCAAGTGAACAGATGAATATAAATAGAGAGTGAGAGTCTCTCTATTTATCACTTGTGAAATACATCACTTGCTCTCCCAAGTGTGGCGCACTACTGAAGAAGGAAATTTTGGGACTAGACAGAAGACTACTGCTGTTTTGGGAGATATCTTACTGTTTTGGTGCTGATTCTATCTTAGAGGAAGTTGTGGGGTTTTCTCCTTTATGGTTTCCCCAAGGAAAATCTCTTTGTGTCTCTTATCTCTTGTGATGTGCTTATGTTTTATTGCTGTGCTTGTTATTCTCTCAGTGAAAAGATCCTAAGATCATAATGCTAGCTTAATGTGATGAAAAACTAACATGGTATCAGAGCTAACTTGAGAAGAAGACATTGTGCAGCTACAGGAACTAGGGATTCCTAGTTTTTGGATCTTTCTCCACAGATTTTCAGCAAAAGTAAGGTGGAACAAATCTCCTCCTCAGGGTGCATCTTTCTGTCGATGCGGAATTCAATTTCAAGCATTTTCAGTTTCGATGTGGAACTTAGGGATTTCTACAGAAGAGGAATTTTTGAGTGAGACCAGCATAGGATTGTTCTCCTCATCAAAACCAAAGTTTAGAGACTTGGATCAAGAAATTTGGTTGGGTGAAACTCCGGGAAAGTCAAACCCTAGTTTGACCCTAAGCTAGGAGAAACCCTAAATACTAAAACTGCTAAGTTTTGGTACAGTCGCTATATTCCAATATTGGAGATGTCTCAGAAGCTGAAAATTGTAGGGGCCGAAGATAAAATCATGATGAACAATGTTTCAAAAAATCAGCCTTAGATTCGCTATATTCTGGGAGATATGATCTCTCCACGTTAGGGTTCCAGCCTCTTCCAGAATTCATCCCTAAACAGGACACCTGGGGAGATCTGCAATATCGTGGGATACAGAGGTCCAAATGGAATTCTTGAAGATGTTCCAGAAAGGTAACGGAATTTCAATGGTCTGAAGTTCAGACTTAGAAGATGAACCAGTGACACGTGGCATTCCGTACAACTTCGTTGTTCTAAACAGTCCTGTAACAGGTCACCTTGGGAAAAGGATCATAAATCCCAAATGGTGAAACCAATTCTGATGAAACCTATGGTGTTAGATCAGGGACATGCGAGGTTATCTTAGTAAGAAATTTCAGACTCATAGGATCAGTAATTTTGGAGATATCATAGAAACAGTAATAGGCATTTCTGCAGAAGAAATCAGAAAATTAGGGCTTCCTGTTTCGGGAGCTTCCCTCCACTGTTTTCAGAAAAGGAGTACTTTGGACAGGACCATTTGAAGAGATCTATCTGTTTATCCAATCAGTTCTGAAAGATTTCAATTTTTGAAAATTAGGGTTTCTATTACAAACCCTAGATCAGCAAACTCCGGGACAAGGACGGACACCTCAAATCGGTAAGATCTAATCCTTTGCTATTTCCATTTGAGGTTCTCATTTCAATATAGCTTGATGATAAGCTTGGTGAAGTTGAAAAATTCCAAGCATAGAAGTATTTGATCTCTCTGAAGAAAATGGATTGGACACCTACATGAGTATGGAGGTTCCAAGCCTTTTAGAAGAAGGACTTGGTCAAGGCCAAAGAAGACATCACGCTCATGCTGCAGAGGATGATGAACCATCCAAAAGAGATCCAGACAAGAAAGTGAAGATTCTTCAAGCGAGGATGAATATGTTCTGATATCAGCCCTCACAGGTAACATTACTCATGGTAGTGATGATTGGCTTATAGACAGTGGGGCCTCCAAACATATGACGGGATTCAAGGAATCTTTTGTAAGATTGTCAGAACATGAATCACCTCACAAGGTGAAACTAGGAGATGACTACCAATATCCAATAAAAGGTAGTGGGGAATCTTCATACAAGCTAGACTCTGGTAAGTCTCTAACAATGAAATAATAAGAACCTTCTATCCATTTCATCCTTGGATGCAAAAGGAATGCGGGTTGCATTCATCGATGGTCAAGTCATCATGTGGCCAAAAGGAAAGAAAATTGATGATGCGGTAGTGATTGGAGAACAAGAAGGAGGCTTGTACAATTTGAAGGGTCATCCAGAACAAGCATTGATCCATGATACGGTAGAGCCAAATGAGCCTAGGAATAGAAGGCTTGCACATGTGCACTATATAGCACTACCTATTGCAAGCAAAGCTGTTGAAGGACTTCCAGAATTCCAAGCAAAGCATGATGGAGTTTGCAAAGGATGTGCGAAAGGGAAGAATACAAAGAAGACATTTCCTAGTAGCGAAAGCAAAGCCAAAGGCATTCTAGAAATCATCCACTCTGATGTATGCGGTCCAATGTCATCAAACTCACTAAGCGGGTATGCATACTATGTTTCTTTTATTGATGATTTTTCTAGAAAGACATGGATTTACTTTATGAAAAACAAAGATGAAGTGTTCAGTAAGTTCAAGGAATTCAAAGCCTTGATCGAGAACCATACTGAAAAGAAGATCAAGACCATTCGATCAGATAATGGTGGAGAATTCACTTCAAATGAATTCAAAGAGCTATGCAAAGAAGCAGGGATTAAGAGGGAGTTGTCATCTCCTTATAATCCACAACAGAATGGGGTTGCAGAACGGAAGAACAGAACTATCATGGAAGCTGCAAGAGCTATGCTTCATGATCAAGATCTACCTATGCATCTTTGGGCCGAAGCTGCTAGAACAACAGTGTATGTACAGAACCGTACTCCACATAGAGTACTCGAGAACAAGACTCATGAAGAATTCTTCTCCGGCAAGAAACCAGAAGTCAGCCATCTTAGAATATTCGGTTGTCCTGTGTACATACATATTACAAAAGAGAAGAGAACAAAACTAGATCCTTCAGGAAAGAAGGGCATATTTGTGGGTTACTCTGAAAGCTCGAAGGCTTATAGAATCTACTTCCTAGGATTCAAGAAGATTGACGTCAGTAGGGATGTAACATTTGATGAAGACATAGCTTACAACAAATCCAGAAAGAGACCTACTGAAGAACCTAAAGAAGCAGAAGTAGAAGCACCCAGGATCCGTGCTACAACCATGAATGAAGAAGACGAAAGCTGAAGGATCAAGAAGCAGTATACCCGCGAAACAAATAAAGATAAGTATTCAATTGTCATTTCATGATATTGTTTTGTTATGCATTTGTTTATATTTAGTTATTGTATTATGCATGATAGGATGTT
>LPNX010829043.1:0-15616 GCA_001517045.1 Pseudotsuga menziesii
CTTTACACAACTCTAGTTGTCACAGTATATACAAGTAGCATCTAACTGGAGATCAAATAAATCAGACAGTAGCTTCCTCATCCATACTGCCTCACAACTAGTTGAACAGGCTACAACATACTCTGCTTTAGCTGTACTCAGTGCCACATAGGATTGCTTCCTGCTAAACCATGAGATCACACCTGATCCCATACTGAAGCAACACCCTAAATTGCTCTTCCTATCGATGGCACTGCCTGCCCAATCTGAATCAACATAACCCTCCAGGTTAATCCTTTAATCAGCCTTATACTTGAGCCCATAATCAACCATACCCTTCAGGCACCTCAGAATATGCTTTGCAGCAGTCAAGTGAACATGTCTCGGATCTGTCAAGTATTGGCTCAAGGTGTTCACAGCAAAGCAAATATCTGGTCTCGTGTTCGTCAAGTACATCAAGGACCCAATCATCTGACGATACATCGTGGCATCAACTGTCTCTGATGAAGCATCACTCAATAGCTTCAGGTTTGATGCCATAGGTGTGGTTAATGCCTTGCAGTCCATCATCCCAAATCTGTTTAGGATCTCTACTGCATACTTTCCTTGTCCAAGAAAGATTCCATCTGTAGTCTGCCACACCTCCATACCTAGGAAATAATGCATCATTCCCAAGTCCTTCATCTTGAACTCAACAGCAAGCTTTCTCTTCGTATCAGCAATCAACCCATCCATACTTGTCACAAACAGATCATCTACATATAGTAGAAGTATCACCGGGTTGCCATCTTCCACCTTGTAGTAAAGGTTGGAATCTGCTTTACTCTTGGTAAAGCCCAAACTGGATAGAAAGTTGTCAATTCTGCCGTACCATGTCCTAGGTGCCTGTTTCAAACCGTACAGGGCTTTCTTCGATCTACACACATGAGACTCCCTCTCATGTGTCTCAAAACCGAGTGGCTACTCCACATACACTTCCTCTTCTACTACACCATTCAAGAAAGCAGTCTTGACATCCATTTGGTGTATCTTCCATTTCATCACTGCAGCCAGAGCAAGTACCGATCTAATGGAAGTGTATCTGGCTACAGGTGCAAAGGTTTCTTCATAGTCTATTCCTTCTTTCTGAGAGAAACCCCGAGCCACAAATCTTGCCTTATACTTTTCAATGCTACCGTCTGCAACATGCTTGATCTTGTAGATCCATTTGGAAGTTACAACTGACTTCCCTTCTGGTCTTGAGACAACATCCCAAACATCATTCTTCATGATCGATTGATACTCTTCAATCATCGCATCCTTCCATTCTTTCCGTCCTGCCGCTTCTTCATATTTGGAAGGTTCTTTATCAATGAAATCACATAGTAAAGCTACATAACTGGAACAGGATCTGGTCCTCTTTCTTTCTCTGAGATTCTCTTCTGGAACCCCATATCTTTCTGCACCTTGGATAATCTCTCATACCCAAGCAGGTTTCCTCTTGTGAGGATTCTTCTCCTGCGATGGATCTACAGGTCTTTGTGGTTCTTCAAATTCTCGATCTTCTTCTTGAGTTTCTTCGTTCATGATTGTATCATGAATTCTGGGAGCTTCTGCTTCTTCAGGTTCTTCAGCAGGTTTCTTTTTGGATTTGATGTAGGCTGAATCTTTGTCAAACGTTACATCCCTGCTGATGTCAATCTTTTTGAACCCTGGGAAGTATATTCTGTAAGCCTTCGAGCTTTCAGAGTATCCCACAAATATACCTTTCTTTCCTGAAGGATCTAATTTTGTTCTCTTCTCTTTTGGAATGTGTATGTACACAGGACAGCCGAATATTCTGAGATGGCTGACTTCTGGTTTCTTGCCGGAGAAGACTTCTTTAGGAGTCTTGTTCTCGAGTACTCTGTATGGAATACGGTTCTGTACATACACTGCTGTTCTGGCTGCTTCTGCCCAAAGATGCATAGGAAGATCTTGATCAAGAAGCATAGCTCTTGCAGCTTCCATGATAGTTCTATTCTTCCTCTCTGCAATCCCATTCTGTTGTGGATTGTAAGGAGTGGACAACTCCCTCTTAATCCCTGAGTCCTTACATAATTCCTTGAACTCATTTGAAGTGAATTCTTCGCCATTGTCTGATCGAAAAGTCTTGATCTTCTTTTCAGTATGGTTCTCGATCAAGGCTTTGAATTCCTTGAACTTGCTAAACACTTCATCTTTATTCTTCATGAAGTAAATCCATGTCTTCCTAGAAAAGTCATCAATAAAAGAGACATAGTACACATACCCGCTTAGTGAGCTTGATGACATTGGTCTGCATACATTGGAGTGGATGATTTCCAAGATTCCTTTTGCTTTGCTCTCGCTACTTGGAAATGTCTTCTTTGTGTTCTTTCCTTTCGCACATCCTTTGCAGACCCCTTCATGTTTTGCTTGAATTTCTGGAAGACCTTCAACAGCTTTGCTTGCAAGTGGTAGTGCTCTGTAATGTACATGTGCAAGCCTTCTATGCCAAAGTTCATTGGGTTCTACTGTGTCATGAACCAAAGCTTAATCTGGTTGGCCC
The DNA here is from genome assembly GCA_001517045.1 of Pseudotsuga menziesii. NCBI lineage: Eukaryota > Viridiplantae > Streptophyta > Pinopsida > Pinales > Pinaceae > Pseudotsuga > Pseudotsuga menziesii. The sequence goes on from LPNX010829043.1 coordinate 2,528, forward strand.
TTCAACTTGTATAGACCTCCTTCTTGTTCTCCAATCACTATTGCATCGTTAAAAGTCTTTCCCTTTGGCCACATAAAAATTTGGCCATCTACAAAATCCACCCTCATTCCTTTTGCATCCAATGCAGATATGGAGAGGAAGTTCTTCTTTAGTCCTGGAACAAATAATACATTCTTCATCTTCAAAGACTTTCCAGAGTCTGGTTTATAGAAGGATTCACCACTACCTTTTATTGGATATTGGTAGTCATCCCCAAGTTTCACTTTGTGAGGTGACTCATGTTCAGATAGCTTCACAACTAAGTAACAGGACACTTCCAAATAGGGCCCGTGTCCCGTATTCCACGTGTCGGACACGACACTTGCCCTAATACGTGTCCGACACCAAAATTTTTGTGTCCTGAAATTTGGACACTTTCCAACACGTGTCGGACACGTGCCAGGAACGTGTCCTGATTTCTAGACATGTGTTCTGTCAAAAAGGGTATAGAGGAGGAGGATAGAGGAAAAAGCTACGACAATAATGCTAATTTTGACATGGAGGAGCAGGAGGACGATTGACAGTGGCTAGTACCATTGATGAGCTATGATATTCTTTCCTGTGGCTATTTAGTATTTCCATTTTGTATCTAGCAATACTATAGATACTAAACTTAATACTAAGTAGTATCTACTCTATTTTGTATTTGTCAGTGGCATTCTCTCGATATTTATGTAACACATTTTGATTTTTGTGGTTTAATTAGAAATATCAAATATGCAATTTATGGTTCAAAGTTCATGATTCATTGATAATTGTATTATTGATTCATCATTGTCATATTTCAATTGAATGAGATTATGATTGATGTACATTGTATATAGTTCTAGTTTTAAAAAAATGTAGATCTTTATGTATTTTTTTAATATATATATATAATTTTTTAATATATATATAAAACGTGTCCCCCGTGTCCTATTTTCGGGGTCGTCGTGTCTTGTGTCGAATACTCGTATTTTCGTGTCCTCCGTGTCCCGTGTCCTCGTGTCGTGTGACTTAGCTTCACAAATGATTCTTTGAATCCCGTCATGTGCTTGGAAGCACCACTGTCTATAAGCCAATCATTGCTTCCATGTGAAACAGTTCCCGTGAGAGCGGAGATTAGTACATATTCATCCTCACTTGAAGAGTCATCACTCTCTTGTCTAATTCTCTTTGTGGAAGGTTCATCATCCTCTGCAGCATGGGCATGATGTCTTCTCTTGTTTCCCTTCTTCTTTAGATTTCTTTTGTTAGGGCAGAATCTGGATATGTGACCTTTCTCATCACATGTGTAACATCTAATAGTATTTAGATCTTTTCTAGAGTATGAGATCTTACCTTTGGAGTGATAATTGCTCCTCCTGTTTTTCTTGGAGTGAACTGTGAGAGCTTGATCTTCACTACCCATCTTCTCTTCTCGAGCTGCTATCCGAGCTTCTTCTTGAGAGCATTCTTCCCATAGTCTGTTGAACTTGACTAACTTCTTTTTGGCACAGATTCCTTGAATGAAAGAGTCCCGTGATCTAGGGAGACCATTCAAGGTGGTCATCACAATCTCTGCATTTTCCACTTCTTCATCTACTGCTTCTAGCTACTCCTTGATCTGAGAAACCCTTGTAAAGTAAGACTGAATAGTCTCAGCATTCTGGATCTTCACATTCTTCAATTGGTTTCTCAAAGTCATCTTCCTGTTTATGTTCTTCCCTTCAAACAATTTGGTTAGGGCATCAAACATAGCTTTAGGTGTCTTGAGGGAGGACACCTGTGGTATGAGATGATCCTTGATAGAATCAGCAATGATTCTCTTTGCCATAACCAACTTCTTCTTATGCAAGGCCTTAGCCTCATCTCCTTTTGGAACTAGAACCTCCTCATTGATATAGGAGTCCAACTCATTCTCTTCCAGGACCAGGGAGATCCTATACTTCCAAGCTCGGAAGTTATCAGCTCCCTCAAGCTTTTCATCAAGCTTGGTATGATGAGACATCTTAAACTGAGAATCTCAAATGGAAATACAAAAGATTTAGATCTTACCAGGTCAAGATGTCGGATCTGGATTTGGAGCTGAAATCCTGCAGTGCTGGTTCAGTAGCAAATTAGGGTTTTGCTTTTCCAGAGATCTGTCCCCCCAAATGCCTTGAAATTTATCCCTAACTTCGATTTTGGGGAGGAGATCAATTCAGGCCTGGGCTCACTGAAAAATTCCTCTTCTGTGAAAAGCCCTAATTTCCGGTAGCAGTGTTGGGCCCAAAACTGAAAACCTCAGAATTGGATTCTGCTTCGACAGAAAGATGTGCCCTAAGGAGGAGAGTTATTCCACTTTACTTTTGCTGAAAATCTGTGGAGGAAGATCCACAAACTAGGAAACCCTAGTTCCTGTAGCTACACAGTGTCTTCTTCTCAGGTAAACTCTGATACCATGTTAGAATTTCATCATTAAGCTAGCATTATATTTGGATATTTACTAAGAGAATAACAAGCACAGCAATCAAACACAAGAGACAATGAACACAGTGTTTATCCTCGAGGAAACCATAAATGGTGAAAACCCCGCAACTTCCTCAGAGATAGAATCAACACCAAAATAGAAAAGCCCCAAAATAGTAAGTGATCTCCCGACAGCAGTAACCTTCTTCTTGTTTAGCCCCAGTGTCTTCTTCTTCCTCAACTATGCGCTACACTTGAGTGTGTATGAGTTGTGTGATGAATAGAGACTCCAGTTCTCTATTTATACTAATCTCGACATGACTAAAACCCTACCAGGGCCAACCTCTACTAGGAGAGTCTAATAACCCTAGTGCCCCGGAACTGCGGGGACTTTAACTCTTAGACAATAGGAGGGTTACCCACAATGACTTGACATGACTTGTTTACATGATAGACCCTCCCGATAGGAACATCGGGGCATGACATAACTCAAGTACATCCCGGAATAAACATCGGGTTACAATATATAAGAAATACAAGTGAAATACATTCTAAAGTTACATATACATCAAGCACTAGGTCTCTGATGAAATGATACCTCATTTCAATGTGTTTCGATCTATCATGAAACAGTGGATTCTCTGAAAGCTTTATGCAACTCTGATTATCGTAATGGATGATCGTTGAGTCAAGCCTTCCCTCGAATAGATCAAATAACAACTTTCTGAGCCAAACTGCTTCCTTGCAGGCATCGCTTGCAGCAATATACTTTACCTTAGCTGTACTTTGAGCTATGGAACCCTGCTTCCTGCTGGACCAAGAGATCATAGCTGGTCCCAAACTGAAGTAATAACCAGAGGTACTTTTCCGGTCGATTGCACTGCTAGCCCAATCTGAATCTGAATATCCAGATAACAATACTCCACTGCTGGAAGCCTGGAAGTATACCTGAGCCCATAAGTGATAGTCCCTCACACATATCTGAGTACATGTTTGGTGCTACCAAGTGTATGTGCTTCGAATCTGACATGAATTGACTCAGTGCATTCACTGTGTAGCAGATGTCTGGTCTCGTATGCACGAGATACATCAGGGAACCAATGAGCTGTCTGTATAGAGTAGAGTCCACATTATGTGAACTAGAGGCTGAGTCCCGTGACTTTGTCAAGTTGGTAGTCATTGGTACGCTCATGGACTTGCAGTCCTGCATCCCAAATCTCTGCAAGATATCCACTGCATACTTTCCTTGTGTCAGGAAGATCTCACCTGGAATTTTCCAGACTTCTAAGCCAAGGAAGTAATGCATCAATCCGAGATCTTTCATTTCAAATTCAGAGGTAAGATCCCTCTTACACTGGTCTATCAACTATTCATCACCTGTAAGAAACAAGCCATCTACATATAGAACAAGTATCAAGACATGATTACGAACAACTTTAAAGTAAAGTTAGAATCACCTGTACTTTTGGAGAACCCCAAGCTATGGAGAAATCCATCCATCCTGGCATACCAGACTCTCGAAGCTTGTTTCAGTCCATACAAGGATTTCTTTAGTTTACATACATGGGTCTTCTTCCCATGAGTAACAAAGCCTTCAAGTTGTTCAATATAAACCTCTTCCTCAATCTTACCATTTAGAAAGGTTGTCTTTACATCCATCTAATGTAACTTCCATCTGAATACTGCAGCAAGTGAAATGATGGTTCTGATGGTAGTGTACCTGGAAACAGGTGCAAATGTCTCGTCATAGTCAATGCCTTCTTTCTGAGTGAAGCCATGAGCTACGAATCTGGCTTTATACTTCTCCACACTGCGATCTACAACATGCTTGATCTTATAAAGCCATCTGGAAGTCACTACTGACTTTCCTGTAGGCCTGGGAACAACTTCCCAAACATCATTCTTCATGATTGACTTATACTCTTCAATCATGGCATCAACCCATACCTGTTTACTTGCTACTTCTTCGTACGATGAAGGTTCTGAACTGATAAGCTGACTCATAAGACCGAAGTACTTCGTACATGTTTGGTGGCTACCAAGTGTATGTGCTTCGAATCTGACATGAACACTGTGTAGCAGATGTCTAGTCTCGTATGCACGAGATACATCAGGGAACCAATGAGTTGTCTATATAGAGTAGAGTCCACATTCTATGAACTAGAGGCTGAGTCCTGCAACTTTGCCAAGTTGGTAGTCATTGGTACGCTCATGGACTTGCAGTCCTGCATCCCAAATCTCTGCAAGATATCCACTACATACTTTCCTTGTGTCAGGAATATCTCACCTGAATTTTGCCAGACTTCTAAGCCAAGGAAGTAATGCATCAATCGGAGATCTTTCATCTCGAATTCATAGGTAAGCTCCCTCTTACACTGGTCTATCAACTGTTCATCACCTGTAAGAAACAAGTCATCTACATATAGAACAAGTATCAAGACATGATTATGAACAACTTTAAAGTACAAGTTAGAATCAGCTGTACTTTTGGAGAACCCCAAGCTATGGAGAAATCCATCCATCCTGGCATACCAGACTCTCGGAGCTTGTTTCAGTCCATACAAGGATTTCTTCAGTTTACATACATGGGTCTTCTTCCCATGAGTAACAAAGCCTTCAGGTTGTTCAATATAAACCTCTTCCTCAATCTTACCATTGAGAAAGGCTGTCTTTACATCCATCCGATGTAACTTCCATCCGAATACTGTAGCAAGTGAAATGATGGTTCTGATGGTAGTGTACCTGGCAACAGGTGCAAATGTCTCGTCATAGTCAATTCCTTTTTTCTGAGTGAAGCCACGAGCTGTGAATCTGGCTTTATACTTCTCCACACTGCGATTTGCAGCGTGCTTGATCTTATAAAGCCATCTGGAAGTCACCACTGACTTTCCTGTAGGTCTGGGAACAACTTCCCAAACACCATTCTTCATGATTGACTTATACTCTTCAATCATGGCATCAACCCATACCTATTTACTTGCTGCTTCTTCGTACGATGAAGGTTCTGAACTGATAAGCTGACTCATATGACCGAAGTACTTCTATGGTCTTATGCTTTCTCTGAAAGTCCCTGGAGGAGCTTTATGCTTCTCGGCTTCTTGTACCGTTTCTCAGTACCAAGCAGGTCTTCTTTTGGAAGGAGGAACTTCAACTAGTTCTTCTAGTGGACTTTCAATGTTCTCGGAAACATCTAGAGTTTGATCATCAAACTCCTTCTCCCTCTGAATTTCTGAATCTAGAAACTCAAGTGGATCAACTGCATCTTCCAGTGAAAGCTCTAGTGTTTTACGAAACACCGCTTCCTCATGGAAGATCACATCTCTGCTGACCTCAATGTACCTCTATCCAGGTATATATACTCGATAAGCCTTCAAGCAATCATTGTACCCAACAAATAATCCTTTCTTACCAGAAGGCTCTAGCTGGGCTCTCTTTTCTTTTGACACATGAACATACACAAGAGTGCCAAATATTCTCATGTGATCATCTGCAGGTTTCTTCTTGGTGAAGACTTCTTCTGGAGTCTTCTCACCCAAGATAGCATGAGGGCTTCTGTTCTAGATGTACACAACAGTTCCTGCAGTTTCAGCCCACAAAGAAAAAGGAAGATCTAGATCAGAGATCATGGCTTTAGCAGCCTCACAGACCGTTCTATTCTTCCTTTCTGCAACCCCATTTTGCTGAGGGTTGTAAGGTACTGTTAGCTCTTTCTTGATTCCTACTTCTCGACAAAAATCATCAAACTCATTAGATTCATACTCACCTCCGTTATTTGATCTCAATATACGGATGTGTTTGCCAGTCTGATTTTCAATCAATGTCCTAAACTCTTTGAACTTATCAAAGGTCTCCGTCTTAGCCTTGATGAAGTAAATCCAAGACTTCCGAGAGTAGTCATCAATAAACAAGATATAATATAAACACCCACTCAAGGAGGGTGAAGACATGGGCCCACAAATGTCAGAATGAAACAAATCCAAAATGCCTTTAGATCTACTCTTGCTTCTGGGAAAGGATTTCTTAGAGTTCTTACCTAGAGCACATCCTTTGCAAATCCCTTCATGTTTTGGAGACACTTCTGGCATACCTGTGACCATCTTTTGCAATCCTAGGAGAGTTGTGTAGTGAAGGTGTCGAAACCTTCTATGCCAAAGTTCACAAGAATCAACTGAGTGATGTACCAAAGCATGAGTGGAAACTTTTGAATCCTTGTAGAGGTCTCCCTCTCAAACCCCAATCTGTACTACTGAGCCTAGATTTGTGTCTTTTGCCCATAAAAAGACCTTCTTGTCCATAAAGAGGACTCTGTTGCCCTTGTCTTCTACAACATATAAAAGATTCTTCTTTAAACCAGGAACATAAAGAATATCATCAACATGAAGAACTGTACTTGAGTCAAATTGAAGTGAAGTTGAGCCAACTCCTTCAATCTTGTAAGTGGATCATCTCCAAGTTCTACCTGAGTGGTGAACTTCTTCTTTCTGTAACTGGTGAGGGTACCACGGTTACCTGTCATGTGCCTAGACTCTAGAGGCACCACTCTCAACCAACCAAGAAGTAGAGCAAGCTGAGACAGAACCAACTAGAGCAGAAATCAAATAGTACTGTCTTCTAGGCTCATCAATTTTATTAGCTTTGGCTTTCCTCTTCTTCTTTGGTTCATCTTTTTCTTCCTCTGCTTCTGCAGTAGATGCCTGAAACCTTCTCTTGGGTTTCTTCTTGTTCTGCCTACAGTCTCTAGCATAATGTCCAAACTTGTGACAAGTATAACATTCAATCTTAGACATGTCAGAAAACTTACCCCGAGGTTTCTTCCCTTTCTTTTGTTGAGGGAAAGGTTTCTTGAACCTTTTGGTCTTCGCTGCAAGTGCAAGGTTATCCTACTTGATTACCTTGTTAGTGTTCCTTGCTTCTTTTTGTATGCAATCATGCCAAAGCCTTTCAAAGGTTGGCTGATTTTCTCGTCCACAGACGGATGCCATGAAGGTTTCCCAAGAGCTTGGGAGACCATCAACCACTGTTTGTACAAGATCATCATCATCTACAGTAACACCAATAGCAAGGAGTTGATCTCTTACCTGTTTGATCTTGGTGAAGAAAGAACCAACACTTTCATCTTTGCTCAGCTTCAAAGTTCGTAGCCTCTTCTTCAAGACTCTCTTTTGACTGGGAGCCTTCTTTTCATAGAGGTTTACCAACGTATCATAGCATTCTTTAGCAGTCCTCAACGCTGTGATGTTAGGCATCAATTCTTCTCTAATAGAATCATAAATGACCCTTCTAGCCTTACCTTGCTTCCTCTTGTAGGAAAGCCTACCAGCATTTGTAGTTGGCTCTTCTGTGACATTAAGAACAATGTCATCCAAGTCATTCTCATCAAGAATGGCTGTCAACCTCGCCTTCCAGGAATTGAAGTTTGCTTAACCATGGAGCTTCTCTTCCGTTTTGAAACCAACGGTAGCTATCTCTGTCACTTATCCAAGTGTTAGATCTGCAAATCTTATTCCAAGATCTAGTGAAAAACTACAATAGTGTTCCTTTACTGTGTTTTCACATGCTAAGCTCTGATACCATGTTGAATTTTTAGCATTAGCATAAACTTTAAAAATTTGCAGATGAACTTAAACAAATCAGCAGTGTAGTAAAAACACATTCATCACATCAACACACATGGACACAATAATTTTCACTGGGGAAACCTTCAAAGGACAAAAACCCCAAAAGCATTAATAGTTCATCTCGTGAATGAGATGACTCAGAAAATTCTTCAAAAAGTTCCTCAATTCTAGATCTGGAATTTACCCACAGTACTATAAAATTTATCAGTAAAAATCAGACTGATAATTTTATCCACAATTTCCAAAATTACAAAAATTTCCCAAATTAGGACTTTTTCAAAAACCAGAAATTTTCTCTTGTCTGCAAAAATCAGACTGTCCACGTCAGATCTAATAATACCTGACTGACTGTACCTTGCTGTCGTATAGCTGTACGACCGTACGGATCTGATTGTACGACCGCCCGTTGACTGTTTTAGGCTGCCTGTTGACTGTTCTGCTGCATGATCTGCCTGGCTTGTCTTTTCTTTCTTCTCGAAGAGAGAAAGATGGACAGCCCGTGAGAAGAGAGAAAGGGAAAAGATGGCTGCCCGAAAAAAAGAGGAAAACTGCCCCAAAAACGAAATGCTGAAGGTGGCTATCCACAAAGTGCTGAAGATTGATTTTTTGATAAAAACCCCAGCTGAGGGTTTGCTGGAAATGAATGCCCTAGCTGAGGCAAAAACAATCTTCAAGAAAACTTTAGTAAAATAGCAGTGTCACCTGTGAGCTAAGTTACCAAGGTACTCATACTCGGGGGTAGGGTACACGTACCCGTACCGGGTACTTGGGTGCTCGTAGGGTACGTCTCCTGCCGTACCCCATACTGGGTTCACGTACCCGAGACTCCATTATAAAAAAAGGGGTACTTATAGGCAAAATGGTACGCCGTACCCCGTGTTTGGGTACTTTGTACCCCATGTTTGGGTACTCCAGGGGTATGACCGACTCAATAAAATGCAATTCATTGGGGAAAATGTAATGACCCCCCACCAAATCTGAATTAATTTTTTGCTAACTACGTATGGAGTCTGGTTCAAGACTTATGTCAAACACTTTGCAACATTGTTCAAATTCCACTTAATATTGTCCAAATCTAGTAGATTGATTTTACATTGATTTACAATGAATGTCTTTATGGTTTTGTGTTCAGCACTCATGGAACATAATTTGACTACCAAATGTGCACATAAAAAATATACATATGTATTTAATATTGAGAAATACACTCACATCAATGCAGGAATATACTTGGCAATTTTCTAATTTTTATTGCCTGTAACAGTAGTACAAATAGGTGTTTAAAATAAGATTTCAAGTGTACTTTCATGTCTGAGTTTGATTCTCTGTTACGGCTTCCTGGTACAATGATTTATCAAATTTTATGTAACTTCCAGTCTTATAATTGATATCTACCGAGTATGATTTATCAAATTTTATGTTTCAAATTTTCAAACTGAATCTTCACTGTTCAAATAATCATCGAATTCATAATTATGAATCATGATTGATAATTTATGAAGAAATCTATATGCATGTATGATGTGACTATGACACACACACACACATATATATACAGTACCCTCAACGTACCTAAGTACCCTTTTTCAAAAGTGGCGTACCCGTCCCCGTACCAAAGTTTCCTGGTAACTTAGCTTGTCAGATAAAACTTGTGTGTTGTAAATGAGAAGACTTGATCTTCTTTTATAGCCTTTGTTCACCTGTAAGTGGACAAGATTAGAAAAAATAAAAATAATAATATTTGTATTCTTTTCCTAATTTCACTTTCACTTTTACCAAAAAAAGGTACGCCTTTGTTTACCTGTAAGTGGACAAGATTAGGAAAAATAAAAATAATAATATTTTTATTCTTTTCCTAATTTCAATTTCACTTTTACCAAAAAAGGTACTTTTATTTTTCCTTTGCTTCTTACCAAAAGTACTTATTTAATTTTGATTCCACCTGTGGTCCTTTTCCTGTGGTACAAAAATCTTTAGTTAAATTGACTTTTGACTTTGACATTTTTCCAAGTGCCCCTGTAGTCATTACATGTGGTACCTTTTTTATTTCAAAAGTACATCACCATAAACCAAGAGAGTTATTAATGCTTTTACCTCACACACTGTGTGACACCTAGGTCTGGTCCTAGGGTAACTTAACCAAGGGTAGCTAATCCTTGGAGAAGCACACCAAGCCCATAGATCAAGGGTCAAAGTGCCACACACATCTACTAGAATGGCTACTTAGAACTAAGCTGAGTCTACCAGTCCTAGACTGGTCTACATCGTGGTCCCGGACGAGATGCCTACTCAACACAAGGTTGAGTCTACCCAGGGCAGATCTGGGTCTATATCATAGTCCCAGACCAAATATCCACCATTCAACAGAATGGTCACTCAACACTGGGTTGAGTCTTCACCGTGGTCCCGTACCAGGTGGTCCCATTCTCCGAAGAGAAGGGCTCTCGATGTTGCTCAAAAAAATCAACACCACAATGAGTAAGGCATCAGGTAACCTCAAAGCTAGTGTCAAGACAAAGTTTGGCACACTTGGGTTTTGGAGAGTTTTTGGAGAAAGAGACAAGTGAAGACCCAGTTCTCTGCATGTGTGACCAGGTCCGTACACATTGCATGTAGATTGTACGGTCAACCAAAATTCTACTAATTTATTTCTGTACAGCAGTGACATTCAATTCAGATGACGTACGACAGTTCAATTAATACATAGTATGGTGCAACAGATCATTTTTTAAGAAATTTGTACAGTGAATCAGAGATCGTACGGGTAATTTTTTACAAATGCCAATTTTCAGAGATGGCCAATTCATAGGGCACCAAAAAGGTTGTATGGGCGTTAATTTTCAGCGATTTAATTTGTATGGCAGAAAATTACAATGGCGGCTCATTAATAAGGTCATTCGTATGGATTTGGTGAATTAATTTTTGTATGACCACTACAAATTACGGCTTTGCTGATTTGTACGGACGTTGCAAATTCAATTTAATATCGTGGTAGCATAAGACATTAAATTGCATAGTGCGGACGACAGTGTAGGGTATGTTATCCACTAATTTTGCACTTAGTGGATTTTTCGGTGAGCCACCAGAGCATTGAACAAGTACACTTGTTCGTGATCAAAGTTCAGAAGTCCGTCAGCCTTTTTCTGGGAGCCTGTTCAAATTTTTTTTTCATGCATGTTCATTACCCCTTGGGGAAATTGTAAAAAATATCCTAGCATTTAATTTTTTATAAAAGACTCGACTTTCCGAACTTGGGCATCAAGTCGACTAGCCCAGAGTGTTTTTTCCCTTGGTTATTATTGGTTGTTGAACAAACGACCAATAATTTATGAGTTTTTCACTCACTCCTCTAAAGCTGGGGTAGTTGTCTTGATGTTTCGACCTTGGGAGTTTATTAGAGCCTTCGTGTCAGTGTTTTTTGTCATGCTAGGAATTCTGATTGAGTCATATGAACATGTATTAGGTCCCCTAGAGTTTCGTTAAGTTTCGAGAAAAAATAATTTTCTTCGTTTTTTAAGCCATTTTTTAATGGTTTAAATGAGAAACTTCAAAATGTAATAAATGAATGATCTGGAGTCCGTTTTTGGCGTGGTTGGGCTCATTTTCAAGCCCGGAGCAGCATCTTTATCCCAAGGGCCACTTTCACTATGTTTCGACCGGCTGAGGCATCCCGAAAGTCATCATTTGGCTAACTGAGCATAAGATTAGCATTTAAATGCTAAGTTTGGACAAAATGCACTAAAGTCCATACATTAAAAAGTCAAATTCAAAGTCAAAATTGAATATTTAATTGGTGGGGATGACTTGGCATGTGGTCCAAATAGTCATACAACCCTTTTTCACATGGTTTGAGTTAAAACTTTGGATAAAAAAGGTGAAGTCGAATTAATTCAAGTGGGTGGCTCACGCTAGCTCATAAGCATGAGGGCGCTAGCATGAAGTGGACACTATATGACACATCACTCAAGCACTGTTATTTTAAGCCATGGTTCAAACAGATTATTCCTTGTTATGGTCACGATTTGTTTGAAGTAGAGTGTGACGTTAGCCTAGCGTGAGTGGTGGTGTGAGTGGGAGCGTGTGGACCAATCAACAATTATAAAATGGCAAGTATATAACCATGGCATATAATTCCAGTGCATGTGAATTGTTTAATTAAGAAGGTGACGTCAAAGGCAAAGGTTATATAGTGCCATGGTTTATACTCACGCTTCGTTCCATGCGATTTGTCCAAAACTCAAGGGAGCCCACACCTTTGTGTTAGTGAATAGGGAAGGCATCATCGTATCCTATACCATATAATATTTAAGTTTGGTGGAGCTCACGTCATGTGGGCCCTCGCGTTGGATGGTTTGACTCCACCACATTGGCGTGAAGATGATCTCTCCTAAAATCAAGGGCATGAACTATAGTCTAAAGCATGGATGCGGATGCGATTTGGAAAGGTGGCAGGTAACTATAGTTTGAAGATGCGCCACCTCCATAAACTTCACGTTTTGGGTCATGCGTCAATCCAAGCTTGGAGCTCACGCCAATGTGTCGTACAATTGCATGAGGTCAGAGAGACTCACTTTTTTGGTGGTGTTGTGTTGGCACTTGTTGGGTGAAGAGGGTCAGTTCCTCTTCATCTCAACTTTTTTTAACTTAGTCTTCAATTCATTTCAACCTCAGTCACACTCAGCGTGATCTCTGGTTCATTAAATCCCCCCTGGGGCTCGTATTTTGTATAAGTAGAGGCTCTTGGAGCTCTATTTTGGATGGATCTTTAGGGGTAGAGTTACTCTGACAAAATTGTATCAGCATTGGCTTTGGAATTGTTAATAAAGATATTCGACTTTGGAGGTCTATGGGCTTTTGATTGTGGTGAATTCTTCATGGTTGAGGTGATATTGTCTCTAACTCCTCTCTTTCAATACTTCTATGTGTTTAATTAATTTGCCAGCTCAAGAAGGCCATTGTTGGCACGGTAGAATAGCCATTTGTTGTCTCAATTTGGTTATTTATGCAAAGTAGATTAATATCT
>LPNX010829043.1:16225-38146 GCA_001517045.1 Pseudotsuga menziesii
TCTCCATTTGGAGAAGTCTTGTAGTGGCCTTTTTTGAGTGGTTTGCTCGCTTAGATTTACTTCACTACATTGGTTTCATTTTATGCTTAGAATAGTGATTGCTATGTTAGTTCATTATTAGCATTTTAATCATTGTTTTACAATTTTTGAGCTATCACGTGGTTTCATATTTACAATCTGATTGTCTCTTAAAATAAACCAAAATCTCTTGAACTTGCCAGAACCCAAGTCAAGAGCACTCTCTGTCGGAGAGCATAGTTAGATTTGCATTTTCCTTGCATTAGGCATATAGAATAGTTAAAGTCTCTTGAACTTTTGTCATAAGACGAAGTCAAGAGCACTCTCTGTCGGAGAGTTTAACTATGCGCTCTAAACTTAAAATTTGCAACTCACACCCCCCATTCTAAAATTTATTTCGTTGTTTTCCACCACCAAGTATGCTCTGCCGACCCTAAAAAGTTGGATTCGTACTCAAAACAATGGTTGGATTTGATTAATCAAACAAGTGAAAACATTAATAAAACTTTCATCCCCATAACCAACGAACCGGCGTTGTCGATAAATACTGAAGTAAGTGGGCAAAGTCTTGCTAGTGACGCCGGAATAAACCGTTGTCTCAGAGTTCAATCAGGCTGGTTAAGTTCCTTGGACACTTAGCTTGGAATACTGGATGGTCCAACATGTCATTGAGAGGAGCCACTGAAGGTACATCTTCCAGTTGATACCTTGTGTTCTTAGCCATAATAATCAAGATCACTAAAACTTTATAAAATTTACAAAGAACACATGCAAAATGATCTCACAAACATACTGAACGCTTGTATCTTTGCATCCCAAGCACTACAATCTTGACTCCGTTACCCATCGGATAAGGCACTGGTATTGTGCTCATTTCATTTATATATTTGAAGTGCATGTTTTATTTCATTATGGATGCCTTTGCTTAAATCAATCAGTTGTTTGTCCTTAAATTATTGCAAATATACCTTTGTACTATTTAAAATTTTAAATATGTGGTCTTTTCATCATAATAAACTCCTAAGCAACACCCATCCACATCACCATACACCGAAAACACTTAAATACATTGAGCCATAGAAACTCTTTGTTAGGGACTACCCCCCTTGGTTTCGTTAGGAGTTAGCCTAAACGGAGGAGCTAGGAATAGGTGACAATACCTAGCTCTGTGCTTGCCTCCAAGGCCACACCTCTCCCACTTTCTCAAGTGAGAAGACAACTTTAAGAAGATTTCTACTGCTGGTGTGCATTTGACGGACAATAGGGTACTTTCAGAACGGTACGATAGCAAAAATTTAACAGCTGTTGTTAAATTGTGCAGGAAACAAACCGCATGTATTTATTTTCTACCGGTTCAATAATTCCAAGTGGTTGACGTCATATAGTAGGGACTACAGGTACAATAAGTTACCAAATATCAATTTTTTTCTCAATTTTCAAATTCATTAAATCAAGGAGCCATAAGTTTTTTAATTTACATATGACGAGTCATGATATTTTAATTTGGACTTATAAGAAGATTTTTATTTATCTCGACTTACAAGGGTTTTTTATTGTTTTGGAGTTACAAACCGATTCCTTTTTGGAAAATGGTCAATATTAATAATTTCATCATGCCCAAGTTAGCAAAAATTATCCCGCTTGGAAACATAAATTAGAACAGATTTTATCTTATCATGATCTTTGGGACTAGTTATTGGGACAACTCCAAAACATGATCCCATGACTAATGATTATACAAAGAAAAATAAAAACGCATTACTTTTTACATTTTCGTTCGAATATGATACTCTCCCACACATTCGTGGTCTTTGTACCAATGTTACAAATATCGTGTTGGCGAATATATCGTCAAGGGTCCTGTTACCAACTTTTTTGTACCATAGTTGGGTTACCTGAGGAGCCGCCGGTTGACAGACTTGTTCAAAGTCTAATTCCAGTGTATCAGTTGATCCATCTTCATGTCTAGCCAATATTGGTTAGCCAGTTTTTGATTTGAATAATTTTGACCATAGCTCCGCAGGGATTGTAATAAAATGTGCTAGTAGGATATTTTTGAGTGGTTCAATCTCCTGAGATGTAGAATCTTACATAAGCTATTCCAGAGAGTTTTTTGCCCCTGACAATTATGCTTTTCCTTCAACCGAGTATAATTGACGAGGTTTTCTCCTGCTTCCTCCAAAGTTGGAATGCCTGATGTTAAATTCTGGGCCTTGGGGGGTTATTAGAGCCCAACTGAGTGTTATAAACCTACTAGGCATTATTTAGGTAGATCATGGTCATGTCCTAAGTCATCTGGACATATAAAACAATTTCGAAAAAAAATTTGTCGAACAGGGAAAAAATTTATTTTTTAAATTTTTAAATTTTTAATTATTTTCCTAAGTTTTTGGTTTAATTTTTCCATAAATTAAATGGAAAAAAACCCGTTTGTAATAAATCGGTCATCTAGACTCCGAATTCAGTAATTGAAGGCTCTAACCTTAAGCCAAAAATCATTCTTGACCGTCCAGCCTGCCAGAGCCAACTTTCGGATCATCAATCGGACACATAATGCCTTTTTCTCAAAAAAGTCAATTTTAAGGAAAAAAAATGAATTTTTATTAAAAAATGATAATTTTGGAGAAAATTAAAACTCTCCAAATTAATCCAAATTCGGCGAAAAAAAAGGCTAAATGACATCTCATGGAGCATTTATGATGTTTGGAGTTGTCATAACTCAGCTTCAGTCATCATTAAGTGAGCAATTAATTTATTATCAGTTAGCCGCTTTGTCATCTCCAGCTAAAGAATGAGATGGAGAGCACTCATTGGTCTGGTGATTTGATCAAGGTGAAGACTGAAGCTTGCACCATCAATGGGCTTCCCAAACCTAGCGCAGGCTCCAGCCAGACCTAAAAGATGGGCTTACCTACATCCAGACGCCTCCTTTACCTAATCACACCCCTATCTCCTCATGAGGGCGTCATCACACGTGTGGGCTCAGGCTAGGCTTGGTTTCAGTGCTCAGGGTTGGAGTGGGGGGCGCCTTGCCTAGGTGGAGGCCTCCCCTCACTCCCAGCTCTTCAATTTAGGTTTGGCTTCTCCATTTGGTGTCCAGGCTAGTTAGGTTATGTGGTTTGGTTTTAGGGTTTTAGCACTCTCTCATTTGTTAAATAGAGGCTCCTTTCGCTCTATTGAGAGTGGATGATTGATGCAAAGAACCTATAGTGAATTATTGTAATACTTGTTGCTCTTATGCAACCATTTTGAATAAAGAAAGTCTTTGGAGGCACATGTGGTGTGGATTCCGGATTCATATGCTTTGATTAATGAGGTGATACAATTTCAATTTTGTTTTTGTTCGCTAATCTGTGGGTAATTATAAATGCTTTAGAGGGCTTATATAAGCACATAAGAGTAGACATTTGTAGTTTCAAGTTATCTATTTACTTATTTACTTTCCGAAATCTATAAGAGCATTGTCTTATTCAGTTATATCTCATGTTTTTCTTGATTCAGAGTAGTAAATAGTACATGTTTTAATCCCCTTTTTTGGCAAGCATACAAGTCTTTTGATTGCAAATCACTCCATTGCACCGAGTAAAAGGTTGAGCTAAGTTGCATCTTCTTTTCTTGGAGTCAAACACAGGTTTCTGGCAGCTGCATACTGATTGAGATCCAGGGTGGTTTCATAGATTTGAAGATCCAAGCAGTTCCATCTCTTATATTCATCCCTAAAAAACAAAATTCTACTTTCCGATTACTTTGATTCTCTGTTTTATAACAAGTAGATCTAAGCATTAAATCTCATCTTTATATCTCTTGTTGTGTAGATCTAAGAATTTCCTTCGTTAAAAGCTTATCTCACGAAGGATTAAATATAGTTTTGTTTAGTACTTGAAGTAGCATCAAAGTCTCATCTTTTGTACAAGTATTAAATTGTAATTTCTTAGTGTATGGTATTGTCTAATCCATAATTTTGTAGGAAAGAAGCTTGCTGGTTTCTCACTTTTCATGACAGGTTAAGCGGGAAAGTTGGTAAAAGTTTAAAGAATTAAGCTGCAAAAAACCTTCTTTTGTTCCTCTCCTTAAACCCCTTTCTACAAGTTACTTTTCGTTGCCTTTTTTACCTCTTCTTCATCTCTGCCCCGTTATTACTCTCTTTTATCTTCCCTTTTCTTCTTTTTGGACAGCCCTAGTGTGCCTTAGTCTTCCTTCCTTTTTTGCCTCTTTTTGCCCTAGTTTTTGGGCTTTCTTCAACCTTGTTATTGGCCTTTTTGGCCACTTTTTGTTCACTGTCATGTTTTGTATTTTTTATGACAGCCATTTGTTTTCTCTTTCGCTGCCCCGTTTTCTTTGATTTTTACCATCCTTTAGCTTCTTAGTTGGCTGCTCTATTTTTCCCTTTCTTTGGTTTTGACTTTCTCTTGGTTTTCTCGCCTTCTCTCCCTCATCTTCTTTTGTTTCAGCCCTCTTTTCCTTTGTTCTTTTGGCTCTCTTTCAAACTTCTTCTCTCTTCCCTTTTCACAGGTTTCAGAAAGATCTTCAAGCAAAAGTCAAAAGCAGTCTCCTTTGTTACAAGTTATAATATTACTAGAGTTGTTTTGCTTTCATCTGAAAAGTCCTTTCAAGGATTAAAATCCTTAAGGCACATTGTATAAATTTTAATAAAGATCTTGTGTTTGAGTGGGGTTTTTTGTTTCATTATAATTACATCTTTTTCTTAGAATTTTAATTGATAATCTATCACACCTAATGCATTGAATGAGTTGATTACTTCAAGTTCCAATTGTTTATCTTTCTAAGTGAATCAATTGCTTAAATCTCTTGAATCTCACCATAAGGTGGATCAAGAGTGCTCTCTATCGGAGAGTTTAATCAACCAATTTCATCTTGTGCTTGTTTAATCAATTAATTCCTAAGTAAGACTCTTGAACTTGTAGAAACACAAGTCAAGAACACTCTCTATCGGAGAGCATCTCAAGCACTGCATCATCCTTGCATTAGTCTCATATAGATTAGATAAGACTCTTGAACTTTCATGATAAGACAAGGTCAAGAGCGCTCTCTGTCGGAGAGTCTAATTAATCAACTTAATAAAATCTTCAACCCACACACCCCTTTAATTAATTAACTCCTTCCCCTCCTTGCCGAAGTATGCTCTGACCGATCCCAGATCGGAATACCAAGAAATGGCACTGGATCTTTAAACCCTACAAGAGTAACTTAATTAAAACTTTTTCCCCATAACCAACGCACCGACGTTGTTTTGTTTAAATACCGAGGCATGTGGGCAAATTCCAAGTGTGGGCACCGGGCTAACCAATCTGGGCACAGGTAGTTAAGTTATTGAACACTTACCTGTGATCCCAGACAGGTCCGTCATGTCTTCGAACGGAGCCACTGAAGGTATTTCCGGTTAGGACATCCAGCTACTGTAAGCAAAGATCACCAATAAAAAACTTTTAAAACCTACCAAGGGCACTTGCAAAACCTAACATTCACTGGCATCATTTTTGGATTCACATCATATTTACACTCGAAGCATCTATGATAAGTTGACTCCATAGGCACTGGTTCTATCTTTTACGCACTATTGATAATCTGGGCCATTTGTCCATTGGATGTTTTGATTATAAGTTATATCTGTGAATGCTTTATCATTTCATGAGTTCTCAAATTATTGTCTATCTTTTAATTCTTGTGATAGCAACGTGGATTGCTTTGTCTTGTGTTTAGAATTCATAATAAACAAACATATTTCATCATAAAAACTCCTAAACAACACCCATCCGCATCCAAAACATTTAAAACTTAACTTAAACATTGAGCCATAGAAAACTCTTTGTTAGGGACTACCTTCCTTGGCTTCGTTAGGAGTTAGCCTAAACGGAGGAGCTAGGAGTAGGTGACAGTACCTAGCTCTGTGCTTGCCCCCAAGGTCACACCTCTCCCACTTTCTCAAGTGAGGAAATAGCTTTCAATTGATTTCTGTTGCTGGTGTGCAATCAGCAGACATCTTTTGGCACCGTTGCCGAGGACAAATCTTTTTGTTCCTAGACGACCTTTGTTTCTTTTAGTCTTTTTTCTTTTTTTTTTCTTTTTGGTAGATTTTTAGTCCAATCGCTCTCTGAAAGTAGACTTAAGTCCACCTGGCGACTCCACTGTCAATTCACACCTCAAGGTATTCGACTAGAAGAAACTCTGAAGGTTTGCTTAATTTCATCCTTGACCCTAAAAAAGTCTAGAGGATGAGACTGAACAAACTAGCTTCTCGTAGGATCCTTGCAGAACTTGGATCTGAGTCTGTTTCATACATCCATCTTTTATTTCCTGAAAACTTAGAAAATTTACAAAACAATAACTGTTTCCTTAACACAATGGGTGAGTTTTTTACTCAACTCAACTTTGCTCAGATAGCAGGTCATCCTCATGATATCCTTGACAAAGCTATCGACAAACTTACGACGTATAATGGCACTGATGTCTCCGTCTCTGCTGAGCAGCATATCAAAAATTTCACCAGACACTGTGGTGCCCATGTCAGGGGTACTGATAGGCATGAAGATGTATACATGACCTTGTTTGCCTTGTCTTTGGACGGCAATGCTGGCAACTGGTATGACAATTTGCCGGACAACTCTTTCACCACCTTAGCAGACTTCAAGACTGCTTTCCTTGGAATGTTTGGCAGCAAAAAGGAGCCTAGACATCTAGTAGCGGCTTTGACCAGCATAAAGAAATCCGAAACTAAAACAATGGACGAATTCAACAACACGTTCACTGAATTAGCAAATTCAATCCCTGCCACTTACTCTCCTCCAGCAGCTTCTGTTTTGGACTATTACATCGAAGCTTTAAGTGGTAAAATCCAATACCAGATAAGAGATAAGGAGCTGACTACTTTACTTCTAGCTCAGGGTTTGGCTGTCAAAATTGATAAGAATATGCAGTCATCTGGTGAATCTGACCGCCACGGTTATTCAAGGTCTTCAACTCCGTTGAAAATTAATAAACCAAAAGACAAGGATCCTTTATCAGCTATGAAGGATGCCTATGAAAACCAAATGATGGAGATGAAGAAAAATATGGAGGAGGCAGAACGGAAACACTTAGCACAGTTGAAGGAGATTCAAAATACGGTGATCATGATGGAAAGAACTCAAACTCAGTCCGCTCCTAGAACCTTTCCTGCCAAGCCAACTTGGCAAAGAAAGCCTCCCAACCATGAGCAGAGGCCTCCCCATCAACTAGATGCCACTAACATGGTTGAGCAGTATAAACCATTTTGCAGAGCATGCAGAAATTTCCATGAGGAATCTGGCTGCCACTACGCGTGCTATGTTCAAGAGCATCGTCACCCTGAAGGTTGCGGTTTGAATACGTCGACAAGCGAGCCTGATTTTATCAATAACATAGATGACATCCCTAACACCCCCATAGGAAATTGGCCACAGGCCCATCGTTATGAAAAGAAAGTTGACAACCTGACTCAGTATTATGTTGAGATGCCTTCAGCCAAGCAGATCAACAATACTCAGAACTTCAAAGGGATAACTTATCAAAGATATGGGTCTTCTGCACAGAATATTCCTAAGGTAACAGCTCCTAATCCTCCCAAAGAAGTTGAAACAAAAGAAATTGTTGATTTAAGTTTTGACTAAGGTAATTGGTTAGCGAATACAAAGGTCTCTGTTCCAATCCTTGAATTATGCAAAATCCCTGGCCAAAGAGAGAGACTTTTGAAATTCCTAGAGCCTCAGAGTCATTTTGATCCTCAAGCTGAAGAAAGTTCTTCAAGTCCTTTAAAGCCCATTACCTCTAACAAAGTCACTTTTTCTGATACCGTGGAGCGAACTTCAAATAATGTCTTTGCCAATCCACCTATAGTTCTACATACTAGGGACCCAAGAAAAGAAGACCATCCCCCTTTCTACGTATCATTGATGATGGGTGATCTTCTTCTACACAATTGTATGTTAGACTCAGGATCTAGTTCCAGCATCATGACCAAAAAAGTCATGCAACAGCTTGACTTAAGAACCACGAGGCCATACCAGAATGTATGTGCCATGGACTCTAGACCGGTTAAGGTTGAAGGAATGATTGAGAACCAGTTGGTCAAATTGGCCAAGTATCCAGATATCCAGATCACAATGGACATTTTGGTTATTGATGTTCCGGACAAATGGGGTATGTTGCTTTCTAGGAAATGGGGTGCCACTTTGGGAGGATCAATCCAGATGGATTGGACCTATGCCACTGTACCAGCGTCAGAGTTTTCACTTGTTAAGTTGTATTCCGAGAAAGAAAAAAAGACACCATGTTGAAAACCCTAAAAAACCAATGAATGAGTATGCTTACCACACTGATGAAAATGGTTCCTATCAAATCAACTCCACCTTCTTGGAACCCATCCAAGAAGAGATGAAGACCGAAAAACTTAATGAGTTGTGGAGAATGAATTTTGATGGTGCTTACTCTAAAACGGGCAAGGGGGTTGGTGTTGTCATTGTTTCACTAGAGGGTAAGGTTTTCAACTTTTCTTTCAGATTGGAATTCGAAGCAACTAACAATGTGGCAGAGTATGAGGCACTTCTACTAGGTATTGAGATTGCAGATTAAGTTGCTTGATATTAAAGGGGACTCTGATTTAATTGTCCAACAGGTTAAGGGTCAGTTTGCATGTAAGTGTCAAAGACTTATGAAATATAGAAATGCAATCTGGGATATGATGGAATTCTTTGATGCCCTTAACATAGAAGCAGTCCCTAGAGATCAGAATAGTGCCTCCGATAAGCTTGCAATTTCAGCGTCAACTCTTCAGCTATCGGATGAGATGTTAGAGAGAGGGGGATTGTCCTTTAGAGATTAACTTCAGACCTTCTGTTCGTGATAATGTTGAACATTGGCAGGTCTTCAAAGACGAGCAGATTTTGAGATTCATTCATAATGTCAATGAATTCCTTAATTTTGAAGTAAATGATCAGGAAGAAAACAAAGAATATTATGGAGAAGGTGACCAGTTTAACAATCCCGTCCCACGTGGTCTAGTTGCATTAAAAAACATCTTTGACAGATAGGACAGAAGAGAAAGCAATGTTGAGCAGATGAAACCAGGAGATTACATTGAAATCAACATTGGGACGGAAACAGAACCTAAAATTATAAAAATTGGAAAAGGTACTTCTAAAAAAGAAAGGAATAGCCTCATAAACTTGGTCAAAGAGTATAGGGATGTATTTGCCTTTACTTATGACGAGCTCAAAGCTTATAGGGAAGATGTATTTCAACATACTATTCCCCTAAAGCCAGAATGTCAAAAATGCAAGCCTTTCAGACAAAAACTTAGGCAAATAAATCCTAAGTTAGCACCAATCATTAAAAAGGAGTTAGAAAAAATGCTAGCAGCAGGAATAATAGCTCCCACTAGACATTCAACGTGGTACTCTAACTTAGTCGTAGTTAGAAAGAAGAACGAGAGCATAAGAATATGTATAGATTTCAGGAATCTAAACATAGCATGTCAGAAGGACAATTACCCCCACCCCAACATGGAGACCCTCCTCCAACGGGTCACTGGATCGAGCATGATGTCGATGCTGGATGGTTTTTCAGGCTATAACTAGGTAGTCATTCAAGAGGAAGATAGGCATAAGACCACCTTCACAACTCCTTGGAGCACTTTTGAGTATATGAGAATGCCCTTTGGCCTTTTAAACGCAGGAGCTACTTTCCAAAGGGCCATGGATTATGCTTTCAAGGAGTTGATTGGAAAAATTATTGAGATCTATCAAGATGATCTCACTGTTTTTTCGAAGGAAAGATCCAGCCAGGTTGGTCATCTCAGGCAGATTTTCGAGCGGTGTAGAAAGTATGGCATTTCTTTGAATCCGGCTAAGTCGGTGTTGGGCATAGAAGAGGAAAAACTCTTAGGACATATCATCAACAAGGACGGTGTCAAAATTGATCCTGAAAGAGTGGATGCCATAAAAAAGATTTCTCTCCCTAAGAATGTTAAAGCCCTTCAATGGTCATATCAATTTTATCAGAAGATTCATTCCAAACTTGGCCGAATTAATGAAACCCATGCAAGCCTTACTCAAGAAAAATGCCAAGTTTGTGTGGACCAGTGAAGGAAGGAAAGCCTTTGATTCGATAAAGAATGCCATTACCAGGTCTTCGGTCTTAGTCAGCCCAGATTACGCAAAGGATTTTATGATTTTTTCTTTTGCTTCTGAAGACACTATTGCCGGTGTGTTGCTCCAAAAGAACATTGAAGGGTTTGAGCAACCTATAGCATTCATGAGTAGAGCCTTGCAGAATTCTGAGCTGAAGTAAACCATCATGGAGAAGCAGGCTTATGCCTTAGTCAAATCATTAAAACATTTCAGGACTTATATCGGGTATTCCAAGGTTATCGGATATGTTCCCCACACTGCGGTTAAGGATATCTTTTCTCAAAAGGATTGTTTAGGAATAAGGGGAACATGGGTGTCCAAGATCCAGGAGTATGACCTGGAAATAAAGCCCACTAAGTTGATCAAGGGACAAGGCCTGGCAAGAATGCTTACTCAAAGGAATGAAGAAGCCATTGAGATGATTGCAGAAAATGACATCCCTCAGCCTGCCATGACTCCTGCCCTTCAAAACCTTGACAACCATTGGTATTCAGACATCATTTTCTTTCTTCTCCATCTCACTTGTCCGGATCACCTCAAAGGACACAAGCGTAGGGCTTTGAGACTTAAGACTGCTAGGTATTGCCTTACCCAAGAGGGTCTGGGTTGGAGGAACCCAAATGGTATCATACTTAGGTGCATCAACGAGCAGGATTCTAAGAAGATTTTAGCAGAGTTTCACTCAGGATTTTGTGGAGGCCATTTTGCAGCAAATACAATTGCCCACAAAATTCTGAGAGCTGGATATTACTGACCAACCATTTTTTCAGAAGCTCACAAGCATGTCAAGTGTTACCAGGAATGTCAGCTTTTCACTGGGAAGCAGAAGTTCGCAGCTCTTCCCCTTACTATGGTTGTCGTCCTTGCCCCTTTTCAATAGTGGGGGCCTGATTTTATTGGAAAATTCAAGGATAACTCCAGCAATGGTTTTTGCTGGATTCTCACAGCAACGGATTACTTCACCAAGTGGCTAGAGGCCATACCCACTAAAACCACCACTGAGAAGGTTCTTTTTGACTTCATCAAGGAAAGAATCATCACCAGATTCGGAACTCCCCTTAAGATAACAACCGATAATGCCAAGGCCTTTAGTTCAGAAGCAGTAAATGACTTATGCTTTAAGTATGGCATTATCCTATCCCACTCATCTGATTATTACCCACAGGGCAATGGACTTGGTGAGTCCACCAATAAAAATTTAATGTCTATCCTTAAGAAGATTGTGGGGGATAATAAGAGATCATGGGATAGCAAGATTAAGTATGCTGTGTGGGCGGATAAAATCACAAAGAAGAACTCAACGGGAAAGTCACCTTTTGAGCTAGTGTATGGACTCACAGCCAACCTTCCGGTCAACATGCAGATTCCGATCTTCAGGATGTTAAGTGAATATGGCACGGAACAGGCAGAAATGGAGTAGAGGATTAATCAGATCATAGAATTAGATGAGTCTCGAAGAGCTGCCCTTTATCAGTCGCTCAGACATCAAGAAAGCATGAAGGGCACCTTTGATAAGTCAGCCAGGCCAAGATCTTTCCAAATAGGAGATACTGTTCTCTTATGGGATAAGAGAAGGGAGAAGCCTAGGAAGCATGGAAAATTTGACAGCCTTTGAAAATGCTCGTTTATCATCCGCGACACGGCTGGCACCAATTTTTTTTTCCTTAACACCAAGGATGAAGAAATATTAAACCTGCCCATGAATGGCCAACACTTGAAGCCCTTTTATTGAAACAACCTCCAAGATGACCAAGGGGTCATCTCAGGGCTTTTCTAAACCCATCCTTGTTGTATTTTTTATGTACTTTACTTTTTGTATGACATGTTATGTATCATATCTATCTAGAATGTTGTATCAAAGCTCTTTCTTTTTTGTATATTAGCATCTGTATTATATTTCATTTATATATACTGAAAAAGAAAAAGTTTATTTTCATGTACTTTATTTCGAAAAAAGCAAAAATATTTTTTGGTATTTCATCATGGCATATTTCTATCATATACATGGACCTAAGACACTTCTGTTTACATGCAGGTACCAGAGATTCCTGGATTCTCAGGCACTCTTTTTTATCAATAGATCAAGCAAGTACCTGTCCCACAGTTGGAGCCAGATGTTACCAACTTTTTTGTACCATAGTTGGGTTACCTGAGGAGCCGCCGGTTGACAGACTTGTTCAAAGTCTGATTCTAGTGTATCAGTTCATTCGTCTTCATGTCTAGCCAATATTGGTTAGCCAGTTTTTTATTTGAATAATTTTGACCATGGCCCCGTGGGGTTTGTAATAAAATGTGCTAGTAGGGTATTTTTGAGTGGTTCAGTCTCCTGAGACGTAGAATCTCAAATAAGCTATTCCAGGGAGTTTTTTGCCGCTGACAATTATTCTTTGCCTTTAGCGAAGTATAATTGACGAGGTTTTCTCCCGCTTCCTCCAAAGCTGGAATTCCTAATGTTGAATTCTGGGCCTTGGCGAGTTATTAGAGCCCAACTGAGTGTTATAAACCTACTAGGCATTATTTAGGTAGATCATGGTCATGTCCTAAGTCATCTGGACATATAAAAAAAATTCGAAAAAATCTTTATCGAACGGGGAAAAAAATTATTTTTTAAATTTTTAATTATTTTCCTAAGTTTTTGGGTTAATTTTTCCATAAATTAAATGAAAAAAAACCGGTCTGTAATGAATCGGTCATCCAGACTCCGAATTCAGTGATTGAAGGCTCTAACCTTAAGCCAAAAATCATTCTTAACCGTCCAGTCTGTCAGAGCCAACTTTCGGATCATCAATCGGACACATAATGCATTTTTTCTCAAAAAAATCAGTTTTGAGGAAAAAAAAGAATTTTTATTAAAAAATGATTATTTTGGAGAAAATTAAAACTCTCCAAATTAATCTAAATTTGGCGAAATAAAAGGCTAAATGACATCTCATGGAGCATTTATAATGTTTGGAGTTGTCATAACTCAGCTTCAGTCATCATTAAGTGAGCAATTAATTTATTATCAGTTAGCCGCTTTGTCATCTCCAACTAAAGAATGAGATGGAGAGCACTCATTGGTCCGGTGATTTGATCGAAGTGAAGACTGAAGCTTGCACCATCAATGGGCTTCCCAAACCTAGCGCAGGCTCCAGCCAGACCTAAAAGATGGGCTTACCTACATCCAAACGCCTCCTTTACCTATTCACGCCCCTCTCTCCTCATGAGGGCGTCATCACACGTGTGGGCTCAGGCTAGGCTTGGTTTCAATGCTCAAGGTTGGAGTGTGGGCGCCTTGCCTAGGTGGAGGCCTCCCCTCACTCCCAGCTCTTCAATTTAAGTTTGGCTTCTCCATTTGGTGTCCAAGATGGTTAGGTTAAGAGGTTTGGTTTTAGGGGTTTTAGCACTCTCTCATTTGTTAAATAGAGGCTCCTTTAGCTCTATTGAGAGTGGATGATTGATGCAAAGAACCTTTGGTGAATTATTGTAATACTTGTTGCTCTTATGCAACCATTTCAAATAAAGAAAGGCTTTGGAGGCTCATGTGGTGTGGATTCCGGATTCATATGCTTTGATTAATGAGGTGATACAATTTCAATCTTGCTTTTGTTTGCTAATCTGTGAGTAATTATAAATGCTTTAGAGGGCTTATATAAGTATATAAGAGTAGATATTTGTAGTTTCAAGTTATCTATTTACTTATTTACTTTCCGAAATCTATAAGAGCATTGTCTTATTCAGTTATATCTCATGCTTTTCTTGATTCAGAGTAGTAAATAGTACATGTTTTAATCCCCTTTTTTGGCAAGCATACACGTCTTTTGATTGCAGATCACTCCATTGCACCGAGTAAAAAGTTGAGCTAAGTTGCATCTCATTTTCTTGGAGTCAAGCACAGGTTTCTAGCAGCTGCATACTTATTGAGATCCAGGGTGGTTTCATAGATTCGAAGATCCAAGTGGTTCCATCTCTTATATTCACCCCTAAAAAACAAAATTCTACTTTCCGGTTACTTTGATTCTCTGTTTTATAACAAGTAGATCTAAGCATTAAATCTCATCTTTATATCTCTTGTTGTGTAGATCTAAGAATTTCCTTTGTTAAAAGCTTATCTCACGAAGGTTAAGATCTAGTTTTGTTTAGTGCTTGAAGTAGCATCAAAGTCTCATCTTTTGCACAAGTATTAAATTATAATTTCTTAGTGTATGGTATTGTCTAATCCATCATTTTGCAGGAAAGAAGCTTGCTCGTTTCTCACTTTTCATGACAGGTTAAGCAGGAAAGTTGGTAAAAATTTAAAGAATTAAGTTGCAAAAAACCTTCTTTTGTTCCTCTCCTTAAACCCCTTTCTACAAGTTACTTTCCGTTGCTCTTTTTACCTCTTTTTCATCGCTGCCTCATTATTACTCTCTTTTACCTTCCATTTCCTTCTTTTTGGAGAGCCCTAGTGTGCCTTAGTCTTCCTTTCTTTTTTGCCTCTTTTTGCCCTAGTTTTTGGGCCTTCTTCAGCCTTGTTATTGGCCTTTTTGGCCACTTTTTGTTCACTGTCTTGTTTTGTATTTTTTATGACAGCCATTTGTTTTCTCTTTCGCTGCCCCGTTTTCTTTGATTTTTACCATCATTTAGCTTCTTGGTTGGCTGCCCTATTCTTCTCTTTCTTTGGTTTTGACCTTCTCTTGGTTTTCTTGCCTTCTCTCCCTCATCTTCTTTTGTTTCAGCCCTCTTTTCCTTTGTTCTTTTGGCTCTCTTTCAAACTTCTTCTCTCTTCCCTTTTCACAGGTTTCAAAAAGATCTTCAAGCAAAAGTCAAAAGCACTCTCCTTTGTTACAAGTTATAATATTAGTAGAGTTGTTTTGCTTTCATTTGAAAAGTCCTTTCAAGGATTAAAATCCTTAAGGCACATTGTATAAATTTTAATAAAGATCTTTTGTTTGAGTGGAGTTTTTAAGTCCCCACTCTCATCCTCCCCCATTTGGGAAGGATTATGTTGTGTCCATTTTTAACATTCTTAGGTTAGATGTTTTTTTGGTCTCATTATAATTACATATTTTTCTTAGAATTTTAAATTATAATCTATCACACCTAATGCATTGAATGAGTTGATTACTTCAAGTTCCAATTGTTTATCTTTCTAAGTGAATCAATTGCTTAAATCTCTTGAATCTCACCATAAGGTGGATCAAGAGTGCTCTCTATCGGAGAGTTTAATCAACCAATTTCATCTTGTGCTTGTTTAATCAATTAATTCCTAAGTAGGACTCTTGAACTTGCAGAAACACAAGTCAAGAGCACTCTCTATCGGAGAGCATCTCTAGCATTGCATCATCCTTGCATTAGTCTGATATAGATTAGATAAGACTCTTGAACCTTCGTCATAAGGCAAGGTCAAGAGCGCTCTCTGTCGGAGAGTCTAATTAATTAACTTAATAAAATCTTCAACACACACACCCCTTTAATTAACTAACTCCTTCCCCTCCTTGTCGAAGTATGCTCTGACCGATCCGAGATCGGAATACCCAGAAACGGCACTGGATCTTTAAACCCTACAAGAGTAACTTAATTAAAAAAAATTCCCCATAATCAATGCATCGACGTTGTTTCGTTTAAATACCGAGGCATGTGAGCAAATTCCAAGTGTGGGCGCCGAGCTACCCAATCTGGGCACAGGTAGTTAAGTTATTGAACACTTACCTGTGATCCCAGATAGGTCCGTCATGTATTCGAACGGAGCCACTAAAGGTATTTCCGGTTAGGACATCCAGCTACCGTAAGCAAAGATCACCAATAAAAAACTTTTAAAACCTACCAAGAGCACTTGCAAAACCTAACATTCACTGGCATCATTTTTGGGTTCACATCATATTTACACTCGAAGCATCTATGATAAGTTGACTCCAAAGGCACTGGTTCTATCTTTTACACACTATTGATAATCTAGGCCATTTGTCCATTGGATGTTTTGATTATAAGTTATATCTGTGAATGCTTTATCATTTCGTGAGTTCTCAAATTATTGTCTATCTTTTAATTCTTGTGATAGCAACGTGGTTTGCTTTGTCTTGTGTTTAGAATTCATAATAAACAAACATATTTCATCATAATAACTCCCAAACAACACCCATCCGCATCTAAAACATCTAAAACTTAATTTAAACATTGAGCCATAGAAAACTCTTTATTAGGAACTACCCCCCTTGGCTTCGTTAGGAGTTAGCCTAAACGGAGGAGCTAGGAGTAGGTGACAGTATCTAGCTCTGTGCTTGCCCCCAAGGTCACACCTCTCCCACTTTCTCAAGTGAGGAGACAGCTTTCAATTGATTTCTATTGCTGGTGTGCAATCGGCGGACAACAGGTCCAAAAAGAACTTATCGAATTTATTGGCGAAAATGTTGGCAAACATTGGCAAACTTAAAAAAATACAAAAAATATTCATTTTTTTTCAATTTTCTAAACATATAAAGAAACAAAAACATCAAATAAACACATTTCCACAAGAATATGGAAAGAAAACCGATATATAAGATGTATAAGACGTCTAGTGACACACCACACATAAAAAATGAATTGTGTCCTGCATCCTAAGTCCCCGACTCATGAATCACCAAAAAATATATAGTTAATGTATCTCATCGTGTCATTACTTCAATTGTGCTATTGATGTATCTCAACTGCTTTTCATAGGGTTCCTATATTGGGATCATATTCATCAATAGCACCCTATGCCTCCCTCCTCTAACTTCAATTGTGCTATTGATGTATCTCAATCATAGGGTGCCTATATTGGAATCACATTCATCAATATCACCCTATGCCTTACTCCTCTAGGCTCTAGTCCTTGTCTCTACCTCGAATCTCAAAGTTGATCATCCAAGGACATTAGTCAACGACTCAACACCTTACAATTTTGATGAAACTTCCTAATCCAATCATTAATTACGTAGACAAAAATTCCCATGCTTAATAAGTGATTTTGCTTCATGTGGGGAAATTGTACAGAGGAAGCGGTAACCGCTAAAAAGTGACCACGGGGCCCCCTCAGGCTACATCCTTGTTGGTGTAGTGTTTAACATCCCCCCGTGACTCCATTCATCCCACATTTCCTCGTGTGCTACCACACTTAGTGAGTCTAGACATATTCCCCGTACCTTCGTGGTATATCGAGAATCCCCTTCCTTTCTAATAAGCCAGATAATTACCACATTAATAAAACCAACCAAGAATTTACCCACTCCCTTAATCACTCATTAATGATTCTAAAACTGACCAACGAGACAACTGCAATACTTACACCACACAACAACACTCCATTTTTACAAGCAATCCATTATTTATCGACACTAATCTTATTATTTTTTATGCTTAAATCAAAATCTTGCATGATGTCGTAAATGTTGTTTGCACTATCATATGTTGTTGATGTAATTTCTACCTTGCAATGGTTTGTTGTGTTATTTTGTCCATTTCACATTTAACTCCTAGAATAAGTATTTTCTTCCGTAGAATAAAAGCCTTAGATTTTACTTTTCATAGGGACTACCCCCCTTGGCTTCGCTAGAAGTTGGCCTAGATGGAGGAGTTGAGTATCAGGTGACAACACTTGGCTCAAGCTTGCCCCAAAGGTCACACCCAGTGGCTTGAATATTTCTGCCATGTTACCAGAGGTGCAAATTATGTGGCAACATTTTGGCGTCGTTGCCAGGGATAAATCTTTCTATTCTCGAAATACGACTTTGTTTTCCACTTTTTTGTTTTTTCATTCTTTTGATGAATGTTTAGAGTAGATCTTTACTTTTCATCTGGGGACTCCACTAACATTTTTTCTCTTATAAATTACAAAAAAAAGCAAAAAAAAAATTGTGAGAATGTTTAAATGCATATTTTTCTTCTCACTTGGTGACTCCATTGAAGGGATAAAACCCTGTTATCTCAAAAAACTTGTGAAGATTTGTTGCGTGTAGATAAGCACTTGCGACACATTGAGATTGTTTCTGAAGCTCATCAATTGACAACCCCACCGGTTCAATACAAAGTTCCATGATTATATCAAATGCACCTTGTTGATTTCTTATATGGATGAACTAAGGGAGCAATGTGGTGCTCAAATAGTCGAATTTTTCCATCCCATCTATTTCTCAAACATCCGAGGTTTTCCTAACTTTGTTCATGGTGTGGGGTACATATATAAATGGCTTCCACTCTTCCATGGAAATTTTGGTGATTCAGCCATTTGGCATGTCAAGTCTTTCCTTCAATTGATGACTGACTCCAATGTTCTTTATGAGGAAAATATGATGGAAATGTTTGCTAGTAATTTTCAGGGAGAGGCATGTTATTGGTTCTATCAGGGTCTTCCTAACAAGTGTATAAACTCCTTACCAAGCTTCCTTTGGATGTTTCTAGAGCAGTGGCATGATAGTAGGGGTAGTATGAATGGTTTGAAAAAAAAATTTGAAAAGATCTTTACCTTCTACCTATCTAAGACAAAGTATCATACACAAACATATGAAGGACCTTTTTCCATGATAAAAAGTGTTGAATACTTGGAATTACTTCTAGAACATTTAAGTGAAGAAGAGGTCCATGATACTCCATTGAAGAACTTCCCCATGTTGTCATAGACAACGTCGAATGCGTGGAAATCCCTCCAAGTTATTTTAGAAAGGAAGAGATTAAACGGCTTATAAAAGAATATGATGCCTCTCTTGATACACAACATGATTCTGAAGATAGGCACATCCATGACAATCTAATTGAAGAAGTTCATGAAGAAACCTCATCTAAGACATTGTTGAAAACCATCCTCATGTCACATCAACGGAAAATAATGAAGATGTGGTAAAGCTAGAAGAACCCATTGATCAACATATCCCAATCAACCCATTGAAGATATTCATGAAGCCCCCTTGATTGAAGATATTATTGAAGGTCCTTTTCACTGTGCCATGATAGAAACTACCGAAGACTTGAAGTATCTTCAAGATTGTTTCAGCAAGAATGATCACATGTGCATTCCAGATTTGCCTCAAGAAGAAACCATCATAGAAACTTATAAAGAAAATTATGACGGAGTCTATATGGTGTATGACGATAATCCTCCATGTTCTCCGCATGGTGATGAGGGTTCAGAAAGTTCACTCCCTTGTAACATCTTTGAAACTAGACTTTCTAAAGAGGATTATTGTAAACATGGAGATGAGCTTAGCTAAGAACGTGATGCCATGGATGAAGAATCCCCCATATTTGACAAAGGTATGGATGATGATTATTGGGCATACATTAAGAAGCCCATTTTTTTATGTATAAAGAGAGGGGAGTGTTGATTTGGAGACCTTTGGAGATCTTGGTTTGGAAGAGGATCATGTAGAGTTTTCGTATGATCATTCAAAATCGCACACAAGTGTTAGCAGTGAAGACTTGGAAAAGCAGTACATTGAACAGTCAGATTCGATGCAACCAATGGAATGTCAGTCCAAGCCTACATCTTCATATTCAGTGGTTCCTCATGATTTGGAGCAACCTGGGGCTTACACAGAGAGTTATCAGTCAATAATCCCTTTTCATATGTATGATGGAGTTGTTGATCTTCCTCATCGTAAGATATCTACATTAGCCCTATCCAGGTCTGGATAGAAGAATCTTGCAAGAGCACATGCTAGTTTGGAAAGTAATTTGTTGAATTTCTACATGCTTATGGTTTCCCGTCCAACCAGCCCCTCCTGAATATCCGCGCAGGTTTGCATTTTCTATTGAAGATATCCTTGTTTTGGCTAGTAACCAAACACAAGGGAATTTTTTCTAAGTTTGATAAAATATTAAGGTGGTTACAGTGGATTTTTCATTTCACTTAACATTTTGATTATGATACATAGAGTAGGAAAATAACCTCCTGAAAGCAAGCATTTTTTTTATGCATTTCTTTTGTACTTGGGAATAAATAATCAATTTTTTTTAGTTAAAGATTGTTCTTTTCACTTTCCAATAATGCAACTTATGGTTCATTGGCTTCTTTACAAGATTTTGTGCTACTAAGGTTGGCTTGTCAAGTTGAGATGTTCTTACAGATTATTGAAACCAGAGATTCTATGGTTCTCACATGCTCTCCTTTCCTAAAGACCAGTTCGAGCACATGTCCCGTAGTTGGAGCCAGATGTTACTGCCTGATTTGCACTTAGTCGGACTTTCAAGTGAGCCGACAAAGATGAACAAAGCACTTGTTCAAACTCAAAGTTTAGAGGCCCATCAAGCCTTCATAGCCTTTTTATTTTTTGTACTGCATGTTCATACCCCTTCAGGGAGGTTGTAATAGATGTACTAGCATGACAAAAAAATTTAAAGGACTTGGCTTCCTAAGACTTAAATGTCAATCCAATCATTCCAAGGTGTTTTTTCCCTTGTCAATTATGCAATGCTAAATAAGCGATGTATAATTTTCGAGTTTTTCACCACTTCTCCAAAGTTGGAATGGTCGTCTTGGTGCGTAGGCATTAGGAATCTATTAAAGTTTGCGTGTCGATGTATATGAGCATGCTAGGCATCGGTATTGAGTCGTATGGACATGTGCTAGGTCCCCTTAGAGTTTCATCCGATTCGGAGAAGAAAAAAAAATCCGTTTTAAGCCATTTTTTAATGGTTTAATTAAAAAACTTCAAAATATAATAATTGATGGGTCCATAATCCGTTTTTGGTGTGGGAATGGTCATTTTCACACTCAAAGCGTCCTCTTTACCCCAGAGCCCACTTTTCATAAGTTTCGGGCGGCTAAAACATCTCGTGGAGCATTATTCAACTAACAAAGCATCAAAGTGACACTTTAATGTTAAAGATGTGACATTTTGGCATGAGTCAAAATAGTGGAAAAGTCAAAAAGTGATGATTTTAATGGTTAAAGAGGACTTGGCTTAGTGGACCCCATGAATGTGACTTCACCACTTAAAGAAAGTGTCACATTAAAATCATGTTTCACTTACCATTTCTTAAACCAAAGTTTGAAATCACGCTTTGTCACTTGCGTTTCTTCATGGTTAGAGTGTGGGCCACACTTGTGATTAGCGAATGGGTGGTGATGTCACTCATTATTTAATATGACATCACATATTCTTGGTGGTATCCATCACATGTTTTACCATAAGATTAAACTCACATCTCATTAAGTCATACAACTTCATTAGCGTGAGGGAAATTGGCACATGCATGCTTAGACTCGCATGTTGGATGGGAGATGTGGCTTAGTAGATGGGGTGAGGTCTTCTACCTCATGGGAGGTGGCACCTCCTCCATGGGATCACTACAGTTAAACTCTCAATCAACTCAGATCAACTCAGTTCAACTGAACTTCTTCTGTCAATGTAGGTGGTGCCCCCCTGGGTCCATTTTTGCTATAAATAAAGCATTGCTCTCTCCCTTTCAAACTAGTGGGAATGTACGGGAAGAGCTTGTACTTGTAATTTTTATACATTTTTGATAAATAAAGAGACTTTGGAGGTCTGGATTGTGTTGTGCTTTGGTGGAGTGAATGTATTGTCTTCAAGTTGTATGGAGATAATTTGTATTCGAGCATTCATGCATGCAATGAATCATATGTAGTCTAAGTCACCTGACAGGGGGACACGGGACACGAAGGACACGGGGATTCGAGGTGTCCGACACGGGTACGGTGACCCTGGAATCAGGACACGTAGGATACGTTTTATATACATTTTTTTTTTTTAAATATATATTAAAATTTAAAAATATAGACATATAGATCCAAAAATATTTAGAA